>JANHGC010001561.1:42687-54597 GCA_027560395.1 Boaedon fuliginosus | reverse complement strand
CCAGATTGTTTGGGGGCAATAGGCTGACTCTGTAACTGCTTGGAGAGTGTTGTAAAGCTCTGATAAGCAGTATATAACATCTAAGTGCTATTGCTATCTCTGTTGTAAGCCACCCAGAGTCCTTCAGGAGTTGGGCAGCATAAAAAATGTAATAAGTAAGTAAGCAAGCAAGTAAGCAAGCAAGCAAACAAACAAACAAACAAACAAACAAACAAACAATCTCTTAAAATTTAGCCTAAAGCCTTGCCTTGAGCTGGGACTCAAGGAACATAAATGCCTACTCTCTCATTTAGGAATATTACCCATGATTTGTGAGAAGTGGCACATATTACAGCTAAGGAAAAACTCACCATTTTTCTGTCTTGCCTGGAGAAGCTGGCTTTTCTAAGCAGAGCAAGAGAAACAACCCAAAATAGATTTGGTAGTATTGGGCTTTGCATGTCCTGGCAGAGCCAGGCCCTGGATAGAATCTTGCTCCAGGCTTTGTTCAGAGGCAGCTTCTTTAGGCACAGCAGAGAAAACATAAGTTTATATGTAATAAAAAATACTGGGGGTTAAAGTAGTAATAAATAATTCCCCAATGAGGGGTAACCACCACCTTGATTTGAGTGTGGGGTTGCATGGTCTAAGGAAGATGAGAACTGTTCCAGAGGTTAAGTCATAGGGGACAGGTCTCATCAGAGGAACCAGATGAAGAATACCTCTCCCATAAAGGGACCCAGGTTGTTGGGGGCAATATGCTGACTCTGTAAAAAGTGAGATATAACTAACAAGAAAGTCCAGTTGCCTCCTGAAAAAAGCACCTTTGGGACTACCATGACCTGGATGACTGAGAATCTCTACAGACTTTTAGCTATGCAATTTGGGATGGACACCCTTTGGATGTTGTGGGAACAGGAATGGATTTCCAGAAAAAAAAACTGTAGACTACAGGAACCAGGAGCACTACTCAGGTGACCCTGAGGACACAGTGCTTCAATGATGCTCTAAAAGAATGCAAATGACCAGCTGCCTGCAAGGAGTATAAATCCTTCCATTCCCCACTATCCTGTCAGAGCTGAAGAAGCTTCTTGGATGAGAACCAAAACATCTTCAAAGAAAAAACAAGAAAGTCCAGTTGCCTCCTGAAAAAGCACCTTTGGGGCATCCATGACCTGGTTGACTAAGAGCTTCTACAAACATAGAGAAACCCATACCAAATTGGTCATCGCCTGGGTCAACAAGGAGCATGCTTAAATGTTGGTGTTCCTGGATATCTGGCAACAAATGGAACTGATTGGCTGAGCAACCAGGGCCAGCAGCCACAGGACTACTGGAAGAAAAGTTGCTTACCCATCACTAATATATAAAGACTGAAAATAAAGAAATCATGACCGTAACCTACAGATCAAATCTAATGAGGAGAGGATATCTGAAAAGAATGGACCAGTTCTGGGAAGAACATCCAGACTTAGAAAGGTCCACCCAGGACAAAGAAATTGAAATTTCACCTTAAATAGTTCAGAGAGCAGGGACAAACTAAGAGGAGTTGAGAGTAATAATAATAATAATAATTTATTAGATTTGTATCCCGCCTCTCTTCACTCAGAAGGGGAACTTGAGGCGGCCAGTAGAGAAAGCCAGCATCGCTACTACACCATTTTCATACCCAGACCATGTAACCTCTGTCCTACCTACTCCTCAGAAGGAACAAAGCCCTATAACTAAAAAAAATAAGAGAAACTGAAACAAAGAATAATTGAGCATTTACAGTAGAAAAGCACAAAAATAACAGAATAAGGTTGCCTACATTGAAGATTGTTACCAAAAAAACCCACCAAGTATAAGAAGATGCCATATTATAATATCGAAGCCAAGCACCAGCTCACTGCAAGAAATAAACCAA
Organism: Boaedon fuliginosus; assembly: GCA_027560395.1. Lineage (NCBI taxonomy): Eukaryota > Metazoa > Chordata > Lepidosauria > Squamata > Lamprophiidae > Boaedon > Boaedon fuliginosus. Next base: position 52,712 of record JANHGC010001561.1, on the reverse strand, counting down.
CTGATGTATATCACAGCTGCTTACATAACATCCCAGACTTAATAATTGTTGATAAGAAAGATAAAAAAAGTGTCTGGCTACTGGATATTGAAAATCTAGAGACAGAAGAAGAGAAAGAAGTGGAGAAAATCAAATAGAAAGACCTACAAATAGAACAATTATGGCAAAAGAAAGTAAAAATAGCCTCAATAGTAATGCCATAGGTACAATGAAATCCAAAAAGATTTAAAGTACCACTTAAACACCATTGGCATTGACAAAATCACTATGAGTTGCAAAAGGCTTTATTTAGAACAGCATATATTCTGCGATGATACCTTTAATATCATTAAACATCTGCCTACCCAGGGTCCTTGGGAAGGACAAACATGCCAAATCCAGGCTAAACATCTGGCTGACTATACAACTAACCAATAACAATAATCAACTTCCATTTATCCCTTTTTAATAGAACTTGAAGTGCCTAACTGTGGTTTATGGAAGAAAAAGTCTGCCACATTTTTCTGTATTCTAGGTCAATAGAACAGCAGGTATAAAACTGCATTACATCAGCCAGATCTAAGTTGAATTGTGGTCAGTTAAGTTTAGGGTGGCACCTGATTCCTCTTAAACAGTAAAGCCTTTAAAATTAGTTTAGTTATCTATCACATCAGCAATAAGTAAAAGACAGTAGGAAGAGTTCGGTGAATAAAAAGTTCTGTCTCAGCACTACTATAGTGCAGCTGAGTTTCTAAGAAGATTCTTGTAGTTACAGTGTCCAAAGCTTATATGAGCAGAAGCAGCTGCATTTCCAGGAAGTGATATTCTTTGCACACCCTTTCTTGCTGAAGTACATTTCCAGGCACCCTCCTGTATTAAGCACAAGAGTTAGGATCTATCTGAATGCAAGCACACATCTCTGGTATGTTGATTTAAAATATAGATGGTTCCATTATCAAGAAATCTCCCTGACTTCCGGTTTGACTTCCGGTGACAGGGCAGCAGAATTGACAGGGCTCCGCAATTCTGGACCCAAATTACCAGCCTGAGGGTTCTTAGAGGGACCTAAATTTCCCTGTAGGGGGAATGAAGGGAGGAGGCATACACTGGGGGGGGGGGTTGAGAGGAAATGGAATCCTCTTCCTCCTGAAGTGTCAGCTCTATAGCCGATGGCTGGTTAAGAAGGCACCAAAAATGGTGACTAACAAGTCGGGCTCACTTCGGAAATAAGATTGAGCAGAAGGAAAGAGGAAACTTCAAACAGAGCTCACTGATAGGTGAGATAAGATTACTGCACAGATTGAAGCTCCAATGAGAATCTTGATAAGGTCTGGAACTAGGAAGCTATAAAAGTAAATGAGCGGCGACGGTAAATTTGGAAGGCAAAAGAGGTGTTTTTTTTTCTGAAGAGACATTTCTCTCAACGGCTCTTGTATTTCAAATTGGGAACGGCCGGAGTAAGTCCATTTTGAAAGAGACATTAACTAAAAGTGTTTTATTAGTAATACTTTGGGAAGTAATGGAGAGGAAAATAACAGAGACTTGCAAGGCTATAAAAGAGGACTGTGATGTCAAAAGATCTGATGGAGATACGCGATTTGGGACTTAAAATTTTGGTGACAATAGACAAATTAGTTGGAAAGCTGAACTCTTACAAAATGGAAGGAGCAGCCAGTCAGGCATAACAATCGCAACAGGAGAAATTAGAAGAGATGAAGGAGAAAGAAACGGGAGAACAACTGGCTGCTGGCAGAATGGAGAAGAAAATGGTGTCAGAGATCCGGAGGCAAAAGAGTGATATTCGAGCATATTTTCTGAGAAAGAGATGTACCAACGAGAAAGAGCGGGGCGGGGGGCCTAGCCAAAAGACAGTTGGAAAAGCAAGAATCAGGAGACAAAGGAAGGTGGAAGTCCAGGAAGAATACAGCAGAAGACAAGAAAGGGACTAAAATGTCTGAAAAAGGGAGAGAACTACGAAAACAAATGAGGCTACAGAGAGAGACGGACACTTCAAAGAGAAGAAGATGTGACGAGGGATAGTGACTGATCAGTATAAAAATCGACCAACAGCAGGTTTAAACACAAGGGATTGTAACGGTGGGAGGGAATATGGGGGAGGGAAAGATGAGGGTTGGATATTGATTATAGCTTTAAAGATATGGAGAAATAAAAGTTCTGCAGGACATGCCCATGTTCTCCTTCTCTCCTAAAGTAGCTCTGCAGAATCCGGCGATAGTGTTCATCCATTTTAAAAGGCATCCAAAATATTGTGATCCAGCTTACACTTTCATCAGGTTCTAATGGATGTGACTCTGGAGATCACACAGTCTTCTGGAGTGGGCAGCCATAAAAATCAATAAAATAAATAAATGTATAATTGGATCTTTTGTTTTGTTTTGACTTTAAGGCTATCATGCAAGCTGCAGTGAGACACTGATTGTAGTGCTAGGAATGTAATTCTTTTCTCCCATGGTGTTTTCCTGATCAAAATGTCTCTCTCAACTAGCCAAAGCTTCTAATACCAATACTGTGGCAAAAATATGAATGCCTGTTTTATGCATTTGGCAGCAAATTCCCAATAGCACCACTAATAGTCTGGATGTGGACATTTCAGTCCTTTTTTCCTCAGGTAGCCTGATAAAAAAAAACAAGTCTGCTTTTAAATGAACTAAAACCAATAGATATATTCGCAGGTGACTAACCTGTATGATCCATCTGTTTCAAACAGTTTCTTCCAGCTTACATGGCTTATCAGATAGATACCTTGCATCAGTGTGTATGTAATGTTAAAGCCATATTGTCTGAATTCGAAAATGTAAGCTTCAATCCTTAGCAGCTGTTGCCATTTTTAACCACCTGCAATCAAATACATTGTAAGGTGTTAATTCTACATTTTTCTCATTACAATGGCATGCTTTACAAGTTTTTTATATATAAAATAGTATGTGTAACACATTTAAAAAGTGAATGTGATTTTAATATGCATTCATACTCAAAATACTAGTAAGAAAGAGTAAATTAAAGTCTTGAAATGAGAACAGGAAACAAACATAGTTAAAAATAGCTTCCATCAATGCTGTTTATTGGGCCTCCATATTTTTGTAGCCCTACAAGCTATCCTTACTTATAAAATAAGGTTTTGTCAAAAGAATATAGAACCATTTCTTTTAAAAGCATGAATCACATGTTTCTTCTCACCAAATTGCTTGCTGTCTTTACATATTTTTCTTTAACATTTATTTTAAAATATATTACTATCAATATGAAAGGGATCCGATTTATTTGCTAAATTTGTTAAATTCATTTCAAATTGTTTTTGGGACGCCAATACATAAATAAGTTGGTGTGTCTTTTCAGAATAGTGTATTGCATGCAGTAATAGTAGTAGTAAAGTTTTAACTTGCATTGTAGGGCATTTTTCTAAGCTTGAACACAACTATAGTCTATAACTAAGAAGCAATGGATGTCATGCAAAAAAAAAAAAAGACAATACATAGACTATTCTGCCCTGAATTTTAACTGGCAAAAGGAAGTGAATGTGTCAATGGGAAATAAATAAGTTGTGTGTATCAGCTACAGCTCAACATTCTCAAATCAAGTTCATTATATCTCTGCCAAATAATACATAGATGACTGATGTGTTTCTTACAAGTATTCAGGACTTGTGAAAAGAGAATGGTATACTATTGTATATACATACATACACACACATACATACACTGTGTATGTAACTGTATACATACACACACATACATCTCTTAATGATACATGCAATAAGTTGTGTCAACCCCATTTCTGTTCCATTATTCAATACTTGTCATGAATTTCTGTTGAAAGTCCTTCCTGGCAAAAGAAATCTCAAGCGGTCCGTCATGTGTGGGAAGAACTGAACCAAGTTTGAGCCGGTTTTTAGAAGCTCATTTATTATTATTTTTTGTTTTTTTCAGCACGGCAAAGTTGTGAGCCGCTCTGGACTTCTGAGCTCTTTGGAGAAGCCAAGCAGCTCATGGAATAAACATGACATTATTACGAGCACTTTGAGAATTCTCTGCCATTGTGAGCTCATTCTCTACTTCCTTCTTTCTCCTAGACAATAGAATGGTTCATCTAGAGCTTTTGATGTAAAGTAAGCCTTAGCCAAGGAAGATTCATAGACTTCCACGGACTTTCGGAATTAACATTTTACTTCCCATTTGGGGATCTGATTGAATGCTAATCATTCGGGAGTTTATGTCTGTTTATTACTTACATGGCCTTACAAATGCACACACATCGCATTAAGGATCAGCATCCCTTTGTAAAGAAAAGATAATTTTGCACTGACATTGTCTAGATGGTGACCTGAAATGCAACCAAATACTCCTCTCACATGGGTGAGGCCTGGGAATATATCCGTAGTATTTCATTAAGCTGTGATATGTTTTCTTTGCCCTACATTTCAGAAGGATCTACGGTACTGGATTTATGGCATTTGGGAATCAAGGATTACCTTCGGGTAAAAGCGAGTGAGAGGGAAGGAAGAAAACTCAATTAAACTTTAAAAAGAAAACATTTAATATGAACACAGCATTGTTTGGCAAAGAAAATATGTTCATTCTCCTAGTTTCATGCACATTCTAAGCCACGATCAGTGCTGTCTATAAATGGATCCTTTCAGCCATTGGTATTTCTCACACAGAAAGAATCATGGAAATACACTATTACAGTCTGCTATATCCAGTATGTAATTTGTACTTAACAGGATGATATTTATCCAACCAGAAGATTTTCAGCAACATGGTGGGAGGTAATGCTTCAATAAATCCTTTGTGGAGGTTTTGTTTCATTTTGGTTTGGTTTGGGTTTTTTTCTTCTGATACAGTTGCTGAGGCAGTTGGCTGGCTTAAAAATTACATCAGGGTTTTTTTAAAAGAAAAATCATTTAGGCCTTGCCTTTCCTGCAGAATTTGGGGCCACCCCATCAAAACATATCGTTTCATAGTCTGGATTATAATTACAGGGACTATAAATAGTGTCTACCCCCATCCACTTCCTTTGAGTGTTTGTATGTTGCCATCTCTTATTTGGGAACCTGGAGGCAAAAGTTGTAAAAGGGGGGCGGGGAAAGTTACATTTAGGATGGGTGAGAAAATACTATTTTATTGTCAAGGGTCAACTCGGCACGCAATTTGGTTCTGTTGATTTATTTCTTCCCCTTGAGGAAACACATCAGGATTCATCAAAAGGTACTTAAATATGGTGCACTGAGAGCCTCATCAAATCTGATTCCCTTTCAAAGGAGTTGATTTTGGACCTAGGCATGGAAAGAAAACCAGTGTTGTTCTTCCTTTCCTCCCTCTCTCCCTCCCTTCTTCCCTTTCTTCCTTCCTCCCTCCTTCCCTCCCTCCTTCCCTCCCTCCCTTAGCACAGGCGATCAGTCCAGCAAGCTGGGTGGCAGTGAGGACATAATATAAAACTGTTGCCTAGCATTCCATTATGCACTGTCCTCCTCCAAAAAAAAACACCAAAAAACCCTCATAATTCAGGCAACAGCTGGAAAGCTTAGCCTAATGGTCTGTGCTTAAAAGTGGAAGGTCACAGGGTACTGATCTAAGGAGCTCAGAAGCCTTGTTCATCCAACTGTTGACACTTAGTAAACGAAGAAGGAGGGGCCTGGCTGCGCATCTGAGAAAGCCATAGCCGAGCTGCACCAAGGACAGGAAAAAGTAAAAAGGAAGCAAGTCCCATTCAGGGTTTCCAGGGGTCCTGAAAGCAGTGGGGTCTGACGAAGGGGGAAACAGCAACCAGGCCTTCCCTTCCTCTGAGTTACCTTGTATTATAACAGGATTAAAGTACATTTAGCTTCTCTATTAGCATACGTTAGCCTCTGTTTAGGTCTCGTTGATGTTTCCGCTAAGCCTTTGATCAGCCTTGCATACAGTACTGGTCAGGTCAGGGCACAACAGTCAAAAAGGGAGACTGTGAAATTGTCCTGATCGGAAGCTCACATGAGATATTTTGGATTCTTTTCACTCACTCATTCCCAATATTCTAATTTCCTCTCTCTTTCACTCCCTCTTGCCTTTTTCTGAAGGAAGTCATTTCCACTTTGTTAAGAGAGAAAGAGAGAGAAGATTAAAAGGAAAATGGAACTCTGTGACCAATAATAATTAGCTCCTATACTAAAATCACAATTCCAGTTTTACGTGCCGGTTCAGCAGCATCTCCTTAAAAATACTATGATTTTGATAGTGCCTGCCTTTTTATTGCTTACATTTGCATATAAATTAAATCCATATTGTAGCTTTAAGGCAAGTTCAGCTTAGAATTCTGGACAGCTCAGGGATCTATTGTTTTACAATCACTTCCTACATTGGGGATAAATTGGGGGGAGGGGAAAAGCAAGGAAGAGTAAGGAAGGAGGAAGTCAGCTCAGTATCTTTTTAATTGCTTCTCTCCCAATTATGACCAAATTAATATTTAAGCATTTTTCATTGCTGTGGGAAGATGTTTACAAAATATGTTTCCTGATACACTGCATCGATGTGCCCAAGGCAATTGCTGTATTAGCATTGTGGTAGATTAAACTTTGATGTCTTGGTGTGCAAGAAGATTCTTTTTCATTGTCACAAAGTATGTCTTATTTATGACATTTTTAAAAAATATACAAATAAAAACAAAGGTAAGAATTATTCCTGGAATTAGCCAAAATGTTACATTGAAAGTTATGTTCTATCTGTCTTCACAAAAATCTAAGGAAGGGGTGGGAAAACACTTTGTCATTCCATTCATTTGATCTCTTGTTTAAGTTTTTTTTTCCAACTGTTATATATGCCTGATCAATTCCACTGGCCTGCATACATTTCGATTCCAGCAAGTTTCAGAAATTCACAGGCTGCGAGCATTAGGGCACTGCCTAGAAAGATCAGATAAGTCTGCAAGCATAAAATGACCTGTTAAAGTCTTTGTTTTGAATGTTCTTTAATAAGGCATGGGGGTGTCTGTGTGTTTGCTTCCATGCAGGACCCTGTTTCTTTAATAGCTCAGTTCAACAATAGTTGAATATTTCAACTTCTGGACCTTATTTTCAAGAAGTTCCAAATAAAAATACAAAATGTTCAACAGAAAAAAACCAAGGACTTGGGTGGGACAAAGAATATAATTTATTGTCTTTTATCCTGTGAGTCAGGAAAGCTCTATCATCTCTATCTATCTATCTATCTATCTATCTATCTATCTATCTATCTATCTATCTATCTATCATCTATCTATCTATCTATCATCTATCTATCAGAGGGGGGGGGAGGGGGGAGAAGGAGAGAGATTAGATAGATTTAATGAATTTGTGTTGGTTGGTATATCCTGATCTTGGTTTTATCACAATGGGAAATATATAATTGGAATAATTACTCTTAAAGAGTGAGTTACACCCCAAACTAGCCACTGACTGTAATGACACCAAAGTGAAGACGAGAAGGAAGGAAGCCCCGTCATGTGAATGGAAATTTGCTTGCTGGTTATTGTATGGTTGCCTCTTTAATCTCATATTGATTTATCTATCCAAAGACTGCAATTGAAACTGGACTAAGAACCCCTGGATAACTGAGCCTAGGGGTTATACTACTGTAGAATTCAGAAGACATATTTTATTGACTGGTGATGTATGTATGCTGTATTACAATTGCCATTATTCCCATTTACTATGTAGCTGATTTAGGGGATAAGGAAGATACAGTCCAGCACTTCTAAAGAACACAAAATTGAGGTTAATCTATTGCATTTCAGAATTATAACACTTTAAGCAATTGGAGAGAGGCCTATTTTATTATATGTGTTGTTATACATTGTCATATGCCAGTTCTGGTGCCCGTTTTGTAAGGCGATACATTCAAAATATAAAATTTGCCGCAATTGCATATGCTATGGCACTTCATGAATAAAATAAAATAAAAGGAGAAGAATGCTGGCCATTTGAAGGAGCAAAATCCTGCTAGGGTCAGTAATTCAAAAACAGCTAAGAAAACGGCTTTCCCTTTAGAATGTAGGGAGACTAGTTACACACAATAACTAATCAAGAGTATATATACTTATTGCATGCAAGGAATTTTCTGAGTTTATTTCTAGTTGCTTTGTACTACAGTAGATGTCCTGTGAAACTGTTTGTTTCAAATAGAATTACCTATGATGTGTCAATTTTTGCAACTCAGACAAGACTAATAACTCTGTTCCACCTCTGAAATCAAACTTATCCTAGGATGTTCAAGAAAATCCAGTGTTATATATGATTTTGGATTTGTATCGTTTTTCTTTATTCCATCAACCAGCAGTATAAATTTCTTGTCTCTATTGCAGAGCTTTCCCTCTGTTTTCATCACAGCATTACATATAAATCTGAATAAATCATTTTTTTCCCCAATATCCTCCTGATGTGATTGAACATTGCTATTAAACTCATTTATACGGACAGAACTGAATTCCACAAAGTTTGCAATTCTTCAATATGGCAAGTGGTAACATAAATCAAAATGCACGATGGAAAGTATTTGATAAGAGGCAAACAGATGTCTAAACACATTATGTCCATAGATGTAGATTTTCCAGATTAGTTTGATGAGATTATGCCCACATGAGGAATTATATCACAGAAATAATTTCATAAACTTGAACATCCCATTTGAGGGAAGGTTCTCTACCATTTATTTCATTAAATGCATGAGAGAAGGAAGGATAGCACCTGATCTTCACCAAGTATGTTGGATGCTTTCTCAAATAAATATCTCGGATATCTTACAGAATCTAATATTTTGTGATCTGCCTCTAGTTGACCTGCGCATGCATCAGAATCAAATGATTTTAAATCCTGCTGGTATCAGTAGGAGGTGTTTAGAGACAATTTTTAAGAAATTAATATAACTCACAGTCCTTAGCTTCTGGCTGCATCATTGTGCCTAAATAGCTAGGGTGAAATCTAATTACTGCCTGGATTGTTCCTCACTTACTGCATTCATTTTAGCTTCAAGTGATAATTGGCTTCATACTCTTAATTAGATTTATCAATTAATATGTGTATTGTTTTAAAAACAATAAAGTCTTATTCTTTGTACCTAAAATAAAGGCATATCTATTTATTTTAGGTTTTTTATGATAGATCACTGTGCTAGGAAATGAAAATGAAATTATGGAATTGCTTCTAAAAGATGCGACTCTAACTGCTGATTTAAAACAAACCATTCCATGTACAAGAGCAGCCTTGAAAATAATTAGCTGGATGAAGATAGGAAATCCCACTTCAAATGCTATGACATTTGTCCAGTTAAGGTTAGGAAAAACTTCCCAATAATGAAATTCCCTTTTACTAGATGGATTATCATCTCTCAAATATGTTGTAATTTGGATTTTTGCAAGGAGCAGATAGATGAAATTATTGCCTTTATAGCCCCTTTCAGTGCTATGATCCTATATTAGTTTTTGTTCTCTTCTAGCCCTCAGAGCCATGTATTTCGGAGTGATCTCAAGCCTCTGGAGTAGTCCTCTTACAGGCCACAAGGTTAATGGCAAATAAGCCACATTTTCTCTTTCTCCCGTTTTTGTGGCATGACAGAACTCCACTTACTGCAATTCTGGATCCAGACTTATCTATTATTCTATTCATATTACCTAACTAAAAAAACCCTATCATTTGATCCAACTGTCTTCTCCATCTCCCTTCTCTTTCTCCTTCATGTTGTTGCTGTTGATGATGGTGATCACAGAGTCAACCACATGTTTAGACTGGATTTAGCATGTTTATCCACCTATCAAATTCTTCCCAAAGACTTGGAATAGGAAGATGTTATTTGATAGTGAGCTGCTCCAAGTAAAGCTGCATTTTGCAATTGACTAGTGATGGTTTTGTCAATGCTGATGGTGTTCAAGAGGTGGTTGGATTTGGTTGGTTTTTTAAATAAAAGCCTCTCCAATCAGTGAAGAGATCCAGCAAAGAATTATCCACAGAGAAAAATCATCCAGATGCCCTAAGCTCTATGGCCTCCCCAAGATACACAAAGAAGGAACACCTCTCAGACCCA
>JANHGC010001558.1:94675-105575 GCA_027560395.1 Boaedon fuliginosus | reverse complement strand
CTCTCTCTCTCTCTCTCTCTCTCTCTCTCTCTCTCTCTCTCTCTCTCTCTCTCTCTCTCTCTCTCTCTCTCTCAACTCTGAAATATCATATTGGCATAAGTATTCAGACCCTTTACTCAGTACTTTGTTAAAGCACCTTTGGCAGCAATTACAGCCTAAAGTCTTTTTGGAAATGATACAACAAGCTTTGCACACCTGGATTGGGGGATTTTCTGCCATTCTTCCTTGCAAATCCCCTCAGGCTTAGTCAGGTTGGATGGTGACTGTTGGTGGACAGCCATTTTCAGGCCCATCCAGAGATGTTCAATAGGGTTCAAGTTAGGGCTTTGGCTGGGCCACTCTAGGACATTCACAGAGTTTTACCCAAACCACTCCTATGTTGTCTTGGCTGTGTGCTTAGGATCATTGTCATGTTGGAAAGTGAACATTTGGCTGAATCTGAGGTCCTGAGTGCTGTGGAACAGGTTTTCATTGAGGATATCCCTGTACTTTGCTCCACCCAGATTTCTCTCAATCCTGATTGGTGCCCAGTCCCTGCCGCCTCTGTGTAAAGTCATATGTTATTTTTCTCCATATCTTCTGGAGAGAAGGCTGATAATACAGTTCTTGCCTCTTGTGGAAGGTAACATGCATGTAACTATACATGCAAGTAACAGACAGGTGCATTAAATGTGTTTCTAAATGCAGAAGGCAAATGTCATCTGAATGACACCCGGGGGGTGGGCGGGCAAGGGCTTGTATGAAGCATTCATGGTCAGACTCCCAGTTAGAAAACCCTTGAGTAGGGGTAGGCGATAACCATTCTCAATGGTCTGAAGGTGAAGTTTCATTGTTCTTTCTTTATATGTCTGTGAATCTTGAACTTACTGTATTAAGATAAATACTAATCTTGGATATAGTGGTCACTGTCTCAACTATTCATAGTTTAAATTACAGTGAAATTTGTTTTTGTTTTTGTTTTTCTTTTTAGTGCACACAGCACTGTTTATATTTTTGTATATTCATTCTTTGGGAGAACAGGAAATTCCATATAGCCCCACTTAAGATGGAGGAGTAAGGGAGACGAAAACAATTTCATTGGGGCAATGATGTCAACTAAAGATAATATCTGTCACAGAATGCATTTGCAGCATAATAAATATAACTAGAGAACACAAGACCCTAGGTTAAAATAACATGAAGGTTAATAAGATTCAAAGCAGATTTGATATTCTCCATAGCACATGATTTATGGTTTCAACTTTAAAGCTCTCTAAAATATTAAAAATGATATTTTGCTAATTTTGAAAACCTAGGAAAGTTCTTTCCTGGTGAAGCTATTTATTAATTTTGTTGACTTCAAAAAGGTAGCTCTGACTTTGAAAAAAAATGTAATAATACAGCCCCCAAATTAAATGGTGCTCCTAATCTCTTAAATCTTTGCTTAGGCTGCTGTGCTCTACAACCTTTTAACTTTGTAGTGTTTTAGAGTGACTTTTTCATAAGCATTAAGCAATCTCACCTTTAGAAATGATGCCATTGCTGCTGTCACTGGGAAAAGTGACATTTGATCAATTCTTCCTATTTCATCTAATAAAAGCTGTAGATGTATCCAATGGTTGAACAGCTGTATTAAAATGTATTCTGATAAGACAGTATGCTGATGATTCATTTTATTGTATATACTGTAACAGTAAAATAAATTTGTACACTGCAGAAAGATCACTTATACTATTAAAGGGCTGAAGTTTGAAGAAAAGAAAGGTGAAGTAAAGTGAAGTGTGCTTCACTTCAAGTGAAATTGCTCCCCTCAGAAAGGGTGCGCAACTTAGGAGTTCTCTTGGATCCACAGGTGCAATTGGACCATCATTTGGCAACTGTGGCCAAGGGAGCTTATGCACAGGTTCGCCTGTTGTACCAGTTGTGCCCCTTCTTGGACCAGGAGGCTCTTCTTACAGTCACTCATGCCCTTGTCACCTATCGATTGGACTACTGTAATGTGCTCTACATGGGGCTGCCCTTGAAGAGCACTCGGAAGCTCCAATTGGTCCAGAATGCAGCCATGCGAGTGATAAAGGGTGTACCTCGCTCCACCCATATAACACCTGTCCTCCGCAAGCTGCACTGGCTCCAATAGTCTTCCAGGTGCAATTTACGGTGCTAGTGACAACTTTTAAAGCCCTTCATGGCTTAGGAGCGGGGTATCTTCAAGACTACTTTCTGCTACCGCATGCCTCCCAGCGCCCAGTTAGATCCTACAGAGTCGGCCTGTTATAGGTCCTGTCAGCTAAACAATGTCAGCTGGTGGGTCCCCGGTCAAAGGCCTTCTCTGTGGCACAATGTACAATGTTGTATTTTTTGTACATTGTACAACATTGTACAATGTTGTATTTTTTGTATTTTAATCTTATTGTATTTTAATCTTGTACAATATTGTAAGATGCCTCGAGTTCCCTTTGCCTGAAGAAGAGAGGTGGGGTATAAATCCAATAAATAATAATAAATAATATATTAGTTTGTTGTATTGAGTTGATGCTTATATTTGATATTACAGTATTGGTATATTTTAATATTTGTGCTAGCTGTTTCTCTAAGACAAGAAAATGAAGAAGCTGAAATGCTCTAAGACTTTAGAATTAGATAAGCACTTGTCACATAACATTCCAGACTCAACAATTGTCAATAAGTAAGAAAAAGAAGTCTGGGTAATAAACATGGCAATGGAGGCAACAGAAGAGAAGAGAAAAAAATGGCAAAAAAATAACAATACAGACTGCAAATAGAAGAAGAATGATTGTGGTAAATGTCAGGTCAGTTAAGTTGTAGCTGCCTAATTAACTGTTATTTTGAGATGCAATCAAAATAACTCGAGCACCAGTTGAATATAATTTGCATTGACAAAAATCACCATTTGTCAATCACAAAAGTCAGCTTTACTTGGGATAGCTTATAAAGCAAATAACAACATCTGTCTATCCCCAGTCCTTCAGTAGGTAGAACAAAATTCCAAATTCAGTAAACATCTGAGTACCTATGTGACAAACTATAATAATGTCCTAATCAATGAATACAGTTCTGCAGGTCTCCTGGGATTTGGGAACATTTTAGGATGTCATTATGAGTTGGTGCTGTGATTTGGAGCAAAAATTCTTCAGTTGTGCCAGGGCCTGGAAGCCAGAGTGGCAATGATTGATGGTTGTGACTTCCCAAAAACAGCAGCTTTACAAATCAAGCAGCTTCAGAGCAATTCAATTCAAGCATTTTGTCAAGTTCCATGTTATTTTGTCTCAAAATGATAGTTCACCCTCATTTATTTTCCATATTCTAGCATCTACTGTCATCTTCGGGGCCTTCAAGAAGAATAGTAGATTCAAAATTCATATGCCAGAAGAATTATTTGGGTATCAGAAAACAGGTAGAATCTACACATGAGAAAATGTGAGGTGCAAGGTTTTGGTGAAGCCAAAGTGCTCTGACTCCTTAATATCATGACATCTCTGCAACACTGTGAGGCATAACTTTTCTGGCACATATATTTTCCCCATCTTCCAGGCCAAATCATCTTTCAGTACTAACTCCTGGCTATTTTTTATGAACCAAGAGTCCTCGTGTAACAGAGTACTAACATTTGCAGTTAGGGTCCCTGAATGTAATGCAGCTATATTTCCAGACTCCGTAGGAGGGAATATGGACTGAACAACCTTCTCCCGCTCCAAATGAAACTGTGGCTTCCTTGACAGTGCATCAGCCAAAAAATTCCGAGGCCCTAATATATATTTCAAATTGAAATTAAAACATTGAAAATAATTCACCCAACGTACCTGTTTTGGTGACAACCGCCGTAACTTTTGTAAAGCCACTAAGTTCTTATGATCCGTCAGTACGTCGAATGGCACGTTGGACCCCTCTAACAAATGTCTCCATACTGATAATGCCCATTTAACTGCGTATGCTTCCTTTTCCCAAATTGGCCATGCTCTTTCAGATGAATTTAATTTTTTGGAAGCATACCCACGGTTGCAATTGGCCCTGTGGATTTCTTTGTAGTAGTACAGCCCCCAAAGCCACATCGCTAGCATCGACCTGTACCATAAACTGTTCTTTTATGTCTGGGTATATCAACACAGGTTCCATAGAAAACAACTTCTTTAAAGTATTGAACGTTTCAGTACATTCTGTCATCCACGTTAATGGCTGATTTGGCTGTGGTTTGGCTGTGACATCAATGGCAGGGGGTAAATGTGTTCCTCGTGGGTAAATGAGCCCACGGAAATCAACACATAATCATAAGCCACCATCTTTTCTCTCTCTAAATAAGACTGACGCTGCCAGCTTTGACCTCCCCAGTTTAATAAACCCCCTAGCTAGATTTATATCTAGGTACTCTCTCATCACATCTAATTCTTTCGGTGTCATAGGGTACATCTGGGGCTTAGGCAGAATGTCACCTGGTATTAGTTCAATTGCACAGTGAGTAGATCGATGCGGCGGTAAAGCATTTTCCTTAGACTTGCAAAATACTTCAGATAAATCCTGATATTCCATGGGTATCCCTGATGTGTGAACACATTTCTGTAACATCTCCTGCAGGGGTTTCGATTCACTTGTTCTATCAGGCTGGTTGGATAGCGTTATTTTTCTGAATCCTCCTTCCCACCTACATTCTCGCTTCTAGGCCGGAATTCTTTTAGGCCAGCTTCCAATTCTATAACCGTGCTATACCAGGCTTTTAATACATTCTTCACCCCACGGTACACACAGGCCTGTCTCAGGTCCTTGTCTAAACCCCTCCTGAACTGGCCATTTGTGTAAGGTGTTCGATGTATTCTCTCACATCTCTCTCACATATATCCTACCCTGCTGTCTGATTGCCATTACATCTACCTCAGCCTATTGTATTCTTGTATCATCTTCAAATCGTATCTTCAAGGCGTTAAGAAATAATCCAATTGAAGCCAGTTCACAGGCGTGCTCCTCATGTAGCCCAGCTATCCATTCATACTCCTGGCCCTCTAAAACTGCGGTAACAGCCACAACCATTGACCACTCAGAAGCCTACACGTGGCCCAAAGAGTCAAAGTGGCTAATAATCTGGCTCAAAAATAGTGCAATGCGGGCAGGATTCCCACCAAACACCACCTGTATGGGTGGCGGACCCCATGCAGGGGGTAACCATGCCCCCATCTGCTGCAGGACTGCATCAACTGGCGTTCCTAGGGGGGACCATGGAGTTCCTTCGCTTCCTTGTCGACCTTCCCTGGAGTCCGGCGGACCCCCAGACATGGAGGTGGTAGCCGCCCATGGTGCCACAGCCGGCAAGATGTACGTATCCTTAGGAGGTTTTCGGCCTGGCTCACTCCAGCTAGGCGACCAAACTGACTGTTGTGATTTCATTTCCACCCTGGGGTACCCTGCCAATCTGTATTTCTCCCTAATAATTGCCATCATAGCATTCCCCGCCTCCGTGAGATCGCTGCTACTAGCTTCCGGCCTCCAGCGCCGCTCACGCCATGCCTCAGCCCCAACATGCCCAAGCCCACTAGCTTCATCCATCCACCCCGTCTCTCTTCCACTTCAGGCAACCATTCCCTCCTCTCTTCCGTTGCCGTCCGGTAAACCGCTGTGCTATGCAGAACCGCCCCCTCACTGGCCCCTTCCACCGCCGAGGGTCTGGTCCTACGTCTAACAACCTGCTGGTCTTCCCGAGCTTCCATCACCGTCACATCACACAACGATGCCTCTCCCGGCATTTCCTCGGCTCCTCCCACACGTCCCAACTCCGCTGCCGCAGCATCTTCCATTCCACCCGCAATGCTCCGTCAACCAGATTAGAATGAGAAGGAGACTCCGTTTTTCTGTTAAGCTCTGTTTCTCCTTTGATTGAGAACAACAAACAATCCGGTCTTCCGAACAAACAGGCTGTGGTTTATTGAACATGAGAGTAGGTTTTAAAAGCAATTTTCAAAAGAGAAAATGAGAAAAAAATGAAGTCTAAAGCCGGAAGATCTCCCTCTGTGTTTTAAGCTAATCTCCACCAATCAGGTTCCGGAACTACACCCATGTGACCGTAACCTCACACCCCCTCTTCACTCCATTCTTGTAAGCAGGATCTATCGGAGGCGCAATGACTCATGACATGCTGACTTTCCCTGGAGAAACAAAAACTTCATGATGGCCCATAACTCCAATGATGTGAAACTTGCTTGTGCCTCTGCCTTCACAGCTTCTCACTAAAAAAAAAAAAATTAATTGCAAAGACATGATATTTGCATGAATACATACTAAAATATTAGGTTGTCATATGCCCCCCACAGTCATTTTTCTATTTCAACTGGAAGGGGACAAAGCCAGGAACTTCTCAGTATCCCCTTGTAAAATAGTTTGAATCTGGTCCACAATAGTTTTTAGTGTGTTTGGGGTTTTTTCCCTATAATTTCCTTTACTTCATGTTTAATTGAAAGCAAACTTCTGAAATATCTAATTTTTATTAATCTTTTTTTTTAATCACTACATATGTTTAAAATTAAATGATGCCTCAGTACGACTGTAATCAATCTTATGATAGAATTTATTTCTACACATCATGCCATGGTAATTTTTTAAAATTCATCCCCACTGTTTATTGCTTAGACTTCAGGGTAGCTGTGATCAAGTCATTGCCTCTGTAAGTTTCAGTTCCACTCTGTAAAATAATTCCATGTTATAGCCATAATGAATTAATTCACTCATGCATCTATATGCTTGACTGTTAATTCAGCAGCTGAATTCATGTTAACATTTGTGGTGATTACAATAAGAACATTTTTAAAGTAATTTATCTGAGGTTTAGAGCCTTATTTCACACAAAACTTTATGTTTTACTCATCACATGATTAATATTTTTTGTGCAAACATCCCATTTCAGGTTTGTTCAGGAAGGAAAGTGTGAAGAATATATGATTAAAACAGAAAATACAACCTGCAAGCTTACTTTGGGTTCCAAGGCATTTCACAAAAATTGTCAGTCTGGTCATGTAACGGAATTTAAGTTGACCTTGGAAAAGTATGTTAAGAAGGACTTCGAGAAGCAATTTCATAGTCCAGAGATTGAAGCAAGCATAAGGCAGCAGAAAAAGAAAAAGAAAAAGAAAAAAAAAGCTTACAATAACCCTGTCTTAATTTTATTTATTTCAGATGGAATAGAGATAGAAACATTATGTTACTGTATTCTACAACAAACTAACATTCTTGGAATCCTTGTGGTATTTTTTTTAACCTGGCCTACCTTAAAGAGCTGACATCAGTCTTGAAATCTCACTACATTCTCATCAAATCTTGCTTTTAGATCTTGAAGATGGTAACAGTAGTTTCTAAATACCTCATTTTAGATGACAGAGGTTGACATCTATGACTTATAAAGCAATAGTATTAATTCATCATCTATTTGTTGCATATCTGAGGAAAAGCAATTTTTCTTTTGCCGTAAAGAGTATGCCTAATACTACTCAAATGCCTAATATGCTAATGATTAAATTTCCAACTCACAGCATGAAGAATTAAGCGTGAAGATACTATTAATACTAATGAGAAACCTGTGCTTAATTTCCTGCATTAAGAATATACATCCTAAAGAATGATGCAAAAGAACTGTTTGACAATCCCATGCAGTTAAAAGCATAATTTCACATTTTTCCTTTTATTCTCTTCAGTATTTTATTCACACACGTTTAATATTCTTGTTGCATAAATTGTATATTAATGGATTTTTTTAGTCTAGTAGCTGAAAGGCATGATTCCAGTAATGAAAGAAAATAAGCAGAATGCTTGATGAAGTGGTGGCTCAGCTACATAACAACAAGCTGACTGTTTTATCAACTTTTTAAAGAAAAAATGCTTGGCAAAACTGCTGCAGTTTGTCATCTCCTGCTAAAGATACAATATTTTTATTATATCCAACTAGAATGTCAGAGTTCAGATCAGCTCAAATGTTGTGAAAGTATAACATGCAGTACAAAGCATGAGTTAACTAAAGAAAAAAAACTAAAAATATGATGGCTGTAACATTATTTCACACAGTGATTCTATTTCCAGTCTTTCCTTCAGGAAGTCCAACCAACCAATTGATAATATAGAAACTGCTAGGGTCAACATCTATCTAGATGGAAGTGATTCATTCTTTTAAAACTAAATTCTATTTTAGGTCCTATCTAACATGTATGGTACTCTATAAAGAATAGAAAAGTTATATATTAAAACTGATTCCCGGGAATGGCTAAGAGGAACTTCCTTTATGCAGTTTTGCTAACAAAGCCATCTATACTCAGTGAAATAAACAAATTAATTTTAATATTCAAAAATAGCTGATTCTACAAACACTCCAGTGATAAAATAGAATCTAATGCATTTTTTCTTTCAAATGTGAAATAATAATTTTACTTCATCTAATGGGTTAATGAAAATTAGACATTATACATAAATAGTGTCAGATATATGGTTAAATCAGTTTGAATTACATCTGTAGTTTGATTTTTCTCTCTGAAGTTTTACTGTGCTGCCATGTCATTCCTAGGATGGATGAGTAAAGAATGCTAAGAAGGTTTGCAAAGGGTACATATTCCTAGCAGGGTTGCCCGAGTATGAAGGACATCCCGATTGCCATCTAAAGTAGGGGTGTCCAACTTTGGCAACTTTACAAATTGTGGACTTTAACTCCCAGAATTCGTCAGCCAGCACACTGTCTGAGGAAATCTGGGAGTTGGAGCCCACAAGTCATTGCCAAGGTTGGAGACCCCTGATCTAAAGCAAGCAGGTACCTATCTTGGGTAGCAGTAACATAGAAAGAGGCTGGAGGCAGAGTTCACTTCTGTGACAATGGCAAAAAAAGAGTGCAGAGAAGAGCAACCAAGATAATTAAGGGACTGGAAGCTAAAACATACAATGAACGGTTGCAGCAACTGGGCATGGTTAGTCTAGTGAAGAGAAGGACCAGGAGAGACATGATAGCAGTGTTCCAATATTTGAGGGGCTGACACAGAGCAGGAGGAGGTCAAGCTATTTTCCAAAGCACCTGAAGGCCAGACAAAGAATAATGGATGGAAACTGAACAGGGAGAGATTTAACCTGGAAATAAGGATAAATTTTCTGACAGTGAGAACCATCAACCAATAGAACAGCTTGTCTTCAGAAATTGTGGGAGCTTCATCACTGGAAGCTTTCAAGAAGAGACAACTGTCATCTGTCAAAAATGGTGGAGGGTGTCCTGCCAACAAGGTGCCTTCCAACTCTGTTAATCCGTATCTTAAGCAGTAACATAGAAAGAGACTGGAGGCAGTGTTCACTTTTGTGAGAATGGCAAAATCATCGATTAATACTGTATGGGAGAAGGCAATATTAACACTCCAGTATTTTTTAAGCAAGAAAACCACATGGATAAAAAATATAAAAAAATGTTGATATAGTCCTAGATGATGGACATCACTAGTCAAATGGTACTTGATGTATTACTGAGCAAGAGCTGATTATCTTTTAGACAATAACTCATACCCATCTTTGGTTTTTTTTGCTGTTTATGCAGGCTTCCTGGTGTCTGAAGAAATCTCTAGAGACAAGGAGAATTCAGGAAATCAAGCACATGTTTTTCAGACAGCCGGTACCTGTGAAGCAGTACTAAAACAAGGTTTTTCTCAATTATCTAGTGCAGGGATGTCCAAACGTTTTGCAAGGAGGGCCAGATTTGGTGCGGTGAAAATGTGTGGGAGCCAACCATTCAGCCTGATATTCTTTGAACCATTAAAATTAAATGCAAATGAACTATTTTATGAATAGTGCGGTGAGAGGAAAAACGTGCACCGTCGGGGAGAAGAGGCTGTGGGCTGCTCAAAATTTGAAAATGGGCCACAATTGACCTCTGGGGCGGACTTTGAATATGCCTGATCTAGTGAGTAGCCACTGTGAGACAGGGGTTTCATCAAATTCAACCGCTGTTTTGTGTAGCTGAGGAAAATGGATATTAAATATAGGGTCATCACTTTAATTAAGTTATTTTAACTTGAAGAGATACTTCCATCAGTTACTGAGCTATATCTCTCTTGATGGCTTTCAATATTTTTAGATCATTTTGGATTAAAAAAATTATTTAGTACATAGATTTAACTTATAGAACAGGAAGATTCCTTTTAAGCTTCTTTATTAAAAGATTAAAACTGTTTGAAAGATCTGCAGCTGTAATATTTAAGGCTGCATTTTTCTCTAACTTTAGCCTTTGCATGAATGTTGCTATTTAACTTTGCTCAGTGCCTGTTTGTTTGGATCTAACAAAAAATGTAATTGGTGAAGCTCTTTGGCCCTTCTCTTTATTTTCTCTGAGAAAGTAAACTGTTATTATTTTATAGATAGAAGTGAATATTAGTAGCTCAAGTTCAACTGTAGGTCCTTGGTGCTTTCTGATCTTGGTTGTTTTCTTGCATTACCAAACTAGGTAACATCATCAATCCTAGAAGGGAGTGTTGTTTGCTTTCATTTTATGTACTAGTGGCTTGCCCTG
This sequence comes from Boaedon fuliginosus, assembly GCA_027560395.1. Taxonomy (NCBI): domain Eukaryota; kingdom Metazoa; phylum Chordata; class Lepidosauria; order Squamata; family Lamprophiidae; genus Boaedon; species Boaedon fuliginosus. The sequence continues at coordinate 95,074 of JANHGC010001558.1, read as the reverse complement.
TCAGGGTTGGTGGAAGTGTTCTTGGTGGTTCCTTGATTAGGCTATTGTTTACTGTTAGCTCGTTTGTTTGAGTTAGTGGTTCCTTGATGGGGATATTGTTTATTTCTTGATTGTTGGTTTAATTATTTTCTTTGGATTGGTTATTTTCTTTTTTTATTCAACACAGTCTAACATATTAATGTTCATTTTTTTCTTTGTTAATTGATCAGCAACAGGCTAAACCAAGATGGCGTCCGCAGCTGACGTGCTCCGAGTTCGCTGTGGTTTTGGCCATGAATCTTGGAAGATTTCTTTCTCTCTTCTGGGCTAAATTGGCAAGCCTGGTGTGAGGGGGAACTAGAGGGGCACTAAGACCATGGGGCTGAATGTTTGGAGTCTGGAGTCGCTGACAGGACATTC
>JANHGC010001558.1:77593-90461 GCA_027560395.1 Boaedon fuliginosus | reverse complement strand
CTACTCTACTCTACTCTACTCTACTCTACTCTACTCTACTCTACTCTACTCTACTCTACTCTATTCTATTCTATTCCCATCCCAGAATTTAAATAATTTGATGCTAATCATTCCTCTTATGGGAAAACCCATGCTTCTCTAAACAGCCACCTATCTGAAAGGGTATGAGCAAAGGGTTAGACTAGAAGACCTCCAAGTTCCCTTCTAACTCCGTGAGAAGAATTAATTGTGAGAACAATGAACCAGTGGAACGGCTTGCCTTCAGAAATTGTGGGTACTCCAGAACCAGAGCTTTTTAAGAAGGGATTGGACACTCATTATTGCCTAAAATGGTATAGGGTCTCCTGCTTGAGAAGAAGGTTGGACTAGAAGACCTCCAAGGCTCCTTTCCAACTCTGTTATTCTGTTAAGATGCTTCGATAAATGGATTGGCCAGAAAAACAGTTAAGTGAATCCCCAATGATACATTCCAGGAGCCATTATTTGTATGTTCTCAACAAAATGGAGCAGCATAGGGGAAGAAATAGCTGTTGTGGCTCTGCCGAGTGGTGCTGAGCTGGCAGACGAGTCTGGCTCCGAGGGAGAGGTGGAGTTAGAATCGGAGGGAAGGGGGACGTGGGCTGTGGACACTATGCCAGATGCTGGCCCCTCCACCAGTTATCAGGAGCAGGTGGTGTCTAACAGCAGTAGGGAGGAGGCTCTGAGTGATGCCAGAACTCGGAGCCTGCTCAGAAGACAGCAGCAACATAGGAAGGGAAGAGGTCAAGCTACAGCTGACCGGTAATTGACCACAGCCTATAGGAGTTAAAAGGTGGTTGGGAACAGTTCCCTGCAGAGAACCACTGAAGAGTTTGTAGAGAGTATAGTATCGTGGTTTATTCTGGGTCATAGCCTTCCTGTTCAAGTGACAGCTCTGCAATCTAGTTCGCTGTGAATCTTGAACTGTGACTTAATTTACTGGGAGTACTCTTCTTTTAATCACTTGGCATTTTGCCTGAAATACTGTGGACACTTGCCAGGGCTTCTGGCACATTGCTATATTTCTCTACTTCTAAGCAGAATGGAATTTGGAGGGTTTTGCTCAATAAAAGAAGCTATGCTTTTAAGAGCTGATCCTGATCCATGTGTTTTGGGCATGGGGCACAACAATAGGAGGGGAAAGGCCTTTCAAGGGACATAATGTGACAGGGGACAATAAATCTATATATATATAAGAGAAGTGTGGGTGAGGGGTGTTTGTTTGTTTGTATGTCCTCAATAGGTTCTTCCATGCCTGTACCAATCTTCCCCAAACTTGCCACACAGATTATTATTATTATTATTAATTAAATTTATATCCCGCCTCTCTTCACGCGAAGGGAACTCGAGGCGGCTAAGATCCCTTACCCTCTGGAGACGAGCACTGGAGGGGGGGTCAGACATGCCCCCCCACACCTCTAAGCGCTCTATAAATGCACTTGAACTGCCCACCCACCCCTACCTACACTAACCAGCAAAGCAGCAATTTTCTCTGCTGCTCCACAAGGGGCGCCAGAGAGCAGCTGCTGCACATGTGCACTACAATTCTCAAGGCAAAAAAACATGGCAACTCCCTGCCTGCAGCCTTCTTTCTTGCTGCTGGAAGGTAAGTCATCCGATCAGCTGGGAAGGGATTGCTGGAGCACACCCTGGCGAAGCCAGGTAGAAAGCTAGTGTTAAATAAATGTTATACCACATAACTTACTTAAAACAATTGCTTTGTATTTTATGTTGCTCAAATGCAATAATGCAATTTTCACATATTAGCTGTCTCACTCTCTCTTTCTCTCTCTCTCTCTTGCATAAATACATATAGGGTTTGTTCTATAAAAGGTTTGGTATGAATTAATTCAAAGTAACATCTTTGTTGCCCTTTTATTGCACCTGATTATTTTAATCATTTCTTTTTTAATCCTTGCCTTAGAACATGTATTATTAATAACATCTATTAGGTAATTATCAGGTATATTGAACTATGGTGAATTTTCTTGAAGTACCTATGATTTGCCATGATTCTAAGTTCCATCATTAAAAGCCATATCTTCTTTTTAAAGCCCTAAACAGAATTAGAAATAGAAAAAAGTGTGCAACACAATAGTAAATGAAATTGGAAGATAGTAAATAATCAAGATGTATTTTTTCTATTCAACAAGACGATACTATTGTGTTTCCTTGAACCTAGGACATCTCCAGATAATAAGCCCAATTGGGCTTTTGAGTGCATGTGGTAAAATACCCCCCCCTAAAATAGTGCCCTTGAAGTGCATGTGCAACTGATCCCCACCATTTTCACTGGTTGCTTGCCATGCAAACACGAGGTGAACTGAGACCAGGGAGTGAAAGGACATGGACCATGTGCCCCATTCGCACCTGCCATCCATGTAGAATGGCCTCACAGAGGCCATTCCTGAAAAACCGTACTGGTAAAATAGCTAACACACCAGCCACCTGGCACTCCAGGTCACTTGCCGAGCTCTGTGCACTGAACGCACCACCGCCACCCGGGAAGAGAAGAGAGAGAGGAATGGGCTCTCTTGCAGTACCTCCTCTCCCTCTTTTGCTCCTGAGTGGTAGGGGGTGCATCTGGAGTACTGAATCCGGCAGCAGTAGCTGCCATCCATGTGGAATGGCCTCGGAGGGTGCTCCCCAAAAGCCATAGAATAGTGTAAGGTAGATAGTTCACAGAGAGGGGGGCGAGATCACCTCCTGCCTCAGCGATGTGGCAACTGGGAGCCTGTCTTTTCCATGCAGCCCAAAATATGGCAGAGAGGGGCGGGAGATTGCTTCCTCCCTCAGCAGCATGGTAACTGGGAGCCTCTCTTCCCCATGATTGCAGGCACCTGCCAACTAAATGAGGGAATGATGGGGCGGGGGGGGGGAGAGGAAGGATGAGAGGAAAAAGAAACAAATGAGAGAAAGAACATACTAAACATACTATTTCAAAGGAAAAAAGCATGAAATTCACCGTTATGTAAAGTATGATATTATGAGAGGTATGAATGGTATAAAACATATTCCTAAATATATTTGTATCAGGAGTAGGCTTCAACAAATGTAACAACCGGTTCAGTCGGCTTTTGTAAAAAATAATAAAAAAATATTTGCCCTCCCACCCGTCCAGAAGCAGAAAAACAGCTGAGGCATGCTGCCGCTGATCAGCTTTGCTGCAAACAGAGCAAATAAAGGTAGGTATAGCATCTGGCCAGGGGGAGGGCCCCCCAAAATTTTTTTTCCTCTTAACAAAAGCTGACCGAACTGGTCCGCTGCAGCAGCTGGCCTTAACAAACAGTTCGCCCAAACCAGTTTGAACCGGTAGAAACCCACCCCTGATTTGTATGTAATAATTTTTTCTGATGTTACTGAATTTTCAAAATGTTACCACCTTGATAGTACCATTGCTTATTATTTATATGCCATGAAGTGGCATTCATTATTTATGTATTTATTGTGCTTTGTAATATCATGTGTCTAAAACATATTCAGGATTTCCACAAGCATCCTTATCAGACCCAGTTTTACTGGACAGGAGTCCAACAGTGCTGTTTACTTGGCCTTTCTTATTTAAGATTTATTTGAATGATATTGCAGTAGTCATGAAATCACAAAGGGTTTTTTTGCCCCTCATGTAATGGACATACATTTTCAGTTTTAACTTATCCTAGCAATATTCATTTCCTGTATGGAGATTCACCTTAAAAGATTATTGGCAAGATTATCTGATTGTTATGAAAATGAAAAGAACACAGAGTAAAATTGTAATAAAACAAAATTTTGTTTTTAGTAGAAGTAATACTTAGCAGAGACGGACTATTAATGTTCAATAAATAGAGTAATGTCCCTCCTTTAAATTCCTAATGGTCCACTCGGCACAATACAGCAGCTTGTGGGCTCCCCTCAGACCACAAAATAGCCATGGTTAGAAGCAATGTTCCTTAGACTGGAGCAGCCAAAGCTGGCACACTAGTCTATTTGTTCTTCTAACCTTCTGTAAATCCCGATGTGTCATACACTCAGAAAGTACCATTAAATGCCATCAAAATTAAGTGTAACTGTACCACTACTGTAGTTAGAAAAAAGTGGCATAGATCAGTATGGAGTATAGAAAGAGACAGTTTGTAATATGCAAAGATTATACACCAACAATCACAGATTCAATTTTAATCCAAATTATAAAAAGAAAGTTAAGTATGACTTCCAGTTACTACTTTATTTATTTTATTGAAATGTAGCTGTGTTCATTCTTCCAAAATGACCTTACACCTTTTCAATCAAGAGCAATGAAAGCTGCAACTGACCTTTATTTTTTGTAAAGTTCTTTAAACTTTCTAAATGAATTAGAGAGTTTAAACAGCAATATGAACAGGGCTAACATTAGAGAATATTAAAAACAAAACAAAAAAATCCCTATAAGTTTCCATTTGCTTGACTAGGCCATAGTTTTCTAGTAATGTCCCAGTATTCATTATATTATTCTAGGTAGTTTTTTGTAAATTCACTGCATTTTACAAAGAGGAGGAGGAGGAGGAGACAAATACATCATTGATGTTTATTCTGATAAACCCTTTCCAATCCCTTTTCTTCTCTTCTCCATCTTTGAACCATTTCTTTATTTTCCCTTTTCAGGGTGCCTTCTTTACTGTTTCTGAAAGTTTCAGCTTAGCTCTATTAGTCAGAGAAGAAAGAGGACAATGTTGTAAAGTCAAGTAGAAGCTTAGGGCGCTTGTGTTTGTTTCTAAAGATTAATTTAAGCTAGATTTGTTTGCATATAGGATTTGTATAAGAGCCTAGGGGACAGTCAAAAGATTTATTTAAAAAATCCAAATAACAACTGTTGCCTTTCAAGGAGCAGATGTTGTATCAACAGTAATTGTTTCTTAGAACTTGCAACCCAAAAGTGGGCTTTAGTGCTGTAAAAGAAACGACTGGTTGCTTATGAAAGATTTCAAATCAGAGTGCAACCAAGGGTTTATCCTTTAAGAAAAATGAATTTTATTTTCCTCCTTTCCTTTCCTTTCCTTTCCTTTCCTTTCCTTTCCTTTCCTTTCCTTTCCTTTCCTTTCCTTTCCTTTCCTTTCCCTTTTCCTTTTCCTTTTCCTTTTCCTTTTCCTTTTCCTTTCCCTTGCCTTCCTCTCCCTTCCCTTCCTTTCCCTTCCTCTTATGTCTCTAGGCTTTATGGGTATATGTCATTTAGACTAGCTGTAACTTCAATCTGAGAAAATAGTGCAAAGGGAATATTACATGCTGTCTCTTTATCACTACACTTTATAATCTAAGTCACTTTAGAATTAGGAAGATTTACTTTTGAGTAAACTTGCTTATCTTCTGGAGCACAGGAAGATTTATTTAGGAATAAGCTGTACTGAACTCAGCAGGATCTATTTCCAAATAGGCAAATATACCACTGAATTGTTAATGCTTGTTAAATAATTCTCTGTAATTATCAGTATGAAAACGAACAACAGGCAAAGCGAAGGACTTGGAATCTACTTTCCATGACTTCTAAAATGATTTTTAAACACATTAATAAAACTGCAACATACTTATATGATATCAATCATTTAAAAATGTAATGAAAATACAGAATTACAAGGAATATAGTCTCCTTCCTGCCTGATAATTACCTATGTCATATTCACAAAATAAAAGCAGATGATGTTTAAAGGGAATAGATACTTGAAAAAGATAAAAAAACGACTTTGAGTTCAATAATAAGGGTAACAAAATGGATCAAATACTAATGGGGGCAGAAGAGAAATTTATTTAAAAAACCTATAACTACTTATTAATGATTAAATCAGAAAAGGAGCCAATTAAAAATATGATGGTTATCTGGTTGAAAAATATTGGGCATGAAATGGAGCCTGAGGAACGTTCTGCTTTGCTCTCGATGGAGCTGGGTGGGAAGCTTGTGGGCTCGTGGCTTCAACCCAGATTCCTCCATTGACCAGCTCCTGAAGGAGCCTAAGCCACCTTGGAGTGAGAAGTGAGGGAGAGTAGCCAGGCAGGTAAAGGGAAGTTGCTTCTCCCCTGCCTTGTCCTTGGGATCTCCCTGAAGCCATCGATGGAAGGAACAATGTACGGCACCATTGCTTAACTGAGACAAGCTGGGAAACAAGAGCATGCTGGAAGAAGAGAGGAGAGCAGGTGTGTTGTATGAATGACTGAGAAAATCATATAACCTATAATTATCTCCAAAAGAAATATAAAGAGATGGTGTGTAAGGAGGCTTGGTAGTGTTTTTGACTGTATGGAAAAGCCAAACCTGTGGAAAAATTAATTAAGAGCTGCAGCAGGTGGTGGATTCTAAGAGAGCAGCCGTTTGATAGAACAAGAGTGGATTGAGGCCCGGAATGGATCCGGAGATGCTGGGCTGTATTGAGGAGGCAAAAGGAAACTGCAAAAGAATTTTGGACACAATGGGATCGATAAAAGAAATAGGATTAAAATTATTGGAATGGCTTCATAGACGAGAGCTGGAGCTGATGGAGGAAAGGGAGTAGTTTCCAGAGTGGGGTGAAATGGAGGAGAAAGAAGAGCGAGCTGAAACCCCTGGAAAACCAGAAAGAGAGGCAAAGAATCTCGTCATGTTAAACAAAAAACAAAAAGAAGTTAAATCTTATTTTCAGGTGCAGGAGAGAGAAGAAAGGAGTTTAAAATACCGAAATAACTTACAGCTGGAGAGAAGAGCACGAGAGGAGGAGGTGGGGCTGACAACACTGAAATCTGCAAGAGAGGGGAAAGAAAATGGCAGAGCCCACGGGGAGAAAAGGAAACAACTAGGCGTCATGAGGGAGACGGACTTTTCCAGGAAAAAGAGACATGATGAAGGATAAAAGAGACTTTTTAAGAACAGCGTATTAATAGAAGACTCTGGCAAGCATATTCTTTTTAAATAGTATTGCTTTAAATGTTGATTGATATTACTTTAAATGCTGCTTTAAATGTCAATTGATATTACTGGTTGAATGCAGACTGATTTTATAATAGATTATAAATGAACTGACATAAAGATTGAATAGGAGAGGAATTCGAATTTTAAATGATAAAAGATATTGATGATTGTAGTTAAAACTATGAGATTTACTTGCAGAGTATTCAGTGGAACAGAAATGTGGCAACATTTTTTTTCCCCTTTCCTCTTATTGCTCTTTCCTGAACACATGGATATAAAATAGTTTCTTTTTCTATTTTTTCTTTCCTGATTTTTTTCTCCGCCTAATTTTCTCTACTTCTCATTACAGGTACTCTTCCTTCAGTCCATCTGTTGTTGCTGCTGTTTTGCTGGAAGTATGTTTCTGTTTCTTTTCACTTCACAGTTCACTATACAAATACGTTAACTGGCAAACAAACCTTGTTTCGGATGGAATTGATAACCTTAAACAGATCAAGCAGAGAACGTTACACAGGATTTGCAATAATGACTATATATTAATATGTATTTTCCCTGTATACTCTTTTGGGGTTTCCCTGATTTTTCAGACATATGGTATGATACTGAAGTATCACACAAACATTATTTTTTTAAAAAAGAAAAAGAAAGAAAACATATGGTGGCATTGCAAAAAGCACCCTTATGAGAAAGATAAATGAGCTTCAGAAATGATTCAGGAATAATTATTAATATACCATTATTCGTACAATTGTGTCTTAAGTGATTCTTGACTGTTTAAATTATAGTAAAGCATTCACAAATCCAAATATTAGGAAGCTTTAAATAACATATTTAAAAACCTGATGCTGTCTTTCAAACTCATTTTCCCAAAGCCCTATACTTATACGTGCTTTTTTCTCCCTCCCATCCCCCTGGCCAAAAAGTGTTTTCTAATAATAGAAAAAATACAGTTTGAATTAAAAAGGATTCCATGTGTAGTTTCTGAATCAAGATCATGGACTGGATACTTTGTGTTTAGAAATAAATGTAGTGAATTAATTTAACACTACCTGTGTAAAGGTAATTGACATCCACTTTTTTATTATGCAAATCTTCTTTTATAACATTTGGCTCTGGAATGTTATGCATTATATCAGCAAGAAAATCGAGAAAAGGAAGAAAACCCCAGGAAAACATGTTTTGTGCAGATTTCACAATATCTAACTAATTCTGTCTAAATGTAAATAAGGAAGCATGTCAAAAGCTTATTAATTAGCAAAAAAAATTTTTAGATATTTTTTAGGCTATGGAAAACAAAATAATTAAACTTAGACTTTATGTCACTAACTAATGAGAAATAAAATTAAACAGGTATCCCTCAAGTTATTATGAAATATAATAAACTTTTCCTACTGTATACCAAAAGTCAGGGCCCATACTCCATAACATCCTATACAGGTTTTAATAGTTGTACTATGTATCTGTCAAACAAATATGAATAAATATATAAAAAGGGCCTTGGAAAGGAGGGAGCATAGTGGCTAGTCCAATTTGTAGTGGCAAGATAATTTATGAAGAAAGCTAACAATGGTTGAAGTTATTGCTTTGTTATAGAAAACTAACATGTTGCAGTGATTCACTGGTTTCTTGTAACCAAATGGGTAACCGCAAAATCACTATATTACATAGACAATATAGATTTTAAACAGATGTTGATCAAAGACTCTTTGAACACACACACATATACATATACATATCTATGTGTGTGTGTGTGTGTGTGTGTGTGTGTGTTACAACAAGTCTCTATTTTTTTATTCTAAAAAGCCATTCCTATGAAAGAATGATTATTAAAAAAGTCTTCAATCTACCACCTCATCTCAAATGCAAACTTACTACTAGTAAACAATAACAGGCACAATAATCAAAGTTTCATTTCTAGAGATGTTCCATGAGAGACACAGTACAGGACATCTATGTATTTAAATAATACATACATACATACATACATACATACATACATACATACATACATACATACATACATACACACACACCAAAATTACAAAACTGATTCAATTTGAATTTTTATTCTACTCAAATAGCCCTCCGGGTGGAGGGGATTACCTATAAATCAGGCACAGAAGACAGTTCTGCTTGATCTGGCACAAATAGGAAAACATTACGTTTAACATGTAGAAGAAACACATGATGGTGCCTTTCTAGTGGGCAGGTGGAGGATCTGATAATGTTTTCTTGGCACCAAGAAATAATCCCTGGTCTGTACTAATATTTAGGCAAGCTAGCTTGTAGTGCATAGATCTTATTTCTCAACAATTCATAAATTATATATATACAAATAGGAAGCTTATGTACCTACGCTTTAAATATGTGTTAAAGTTTTTGCTTAACATTTTCCTATTCAAAGATATAGGTTCTTGCCAAGAAAGAAAACCAAAAACAATGGTAACATTTTAACATAAATATAACAAATATCTCTGGCTGATACTTTTGGTGTCTTCATAGTACATATTTGTAAAGTGTACACTTTTTACTTTTAGTCTGGCTGAAAAACTCATCACATATTGTAACTAAACAGCACAGCTTTTGTATTGGGCAACATGACAGCTCACAAGAATGGTAACGCCATCCGTAATATGCAACATAGATTTTAACATTTGGAAATTCGCCTGGAATACTCAATAAAAACAAAACAAACAAAACAGACAAAGCAACATCATTCTTACATATAGCAATCTGAAAGCACAACTACACAGCAACATAAATTAAACTACATACATAATGCACAACACAGAGTGACAGCAATATTACATTAAAACTCATGAATTTGAATTTCTCCTTTGCAATATAGTTACCTATCAGAAAGCCACTGATCTAGTTATTATTCTCCAAATGTTTCCTCTCAAATGTTAAACATGTGGTTAATTGATTCTTTCTTACTCCATCCAACTCTTCATTTCAGCTGGCAACAGACAAATCATTAGGTTTCTATTTTTTATCAATCAATGTGCTTTCATAGATTCAATGTCTGGCTAAGCATACAATATACATTTGATCATGGAACATTTGAAACAATATGCTATGAGATTCCCATTTCATTCCAATCTTATGGCAACATTCCAGAAAATGTTATATTTTAATCCAAATTCAAGAAAACACCTGGAATATTTACAATTTTCCAGACCATTTCTTTGTCCTCATGATATACTACTAAAGCCAAGTAATGAAAGACATGGAATATAGTGGAAAATATGGCACTAAAATTAAATTAAAAAAAAGTCCAAACTAATGACAACAGGTAGAACAATGAGCCTTAAAATTTATTTCTTTTATTTCTTTTATTTTATTCGATTTGTACCCTGCTTCTCTTCCCCGGTCAAAATTGGTAATGAAGTTATCTAAATAGCTTTATCAAAATTAAATATCAAAATTTGATATCAAAGTATCAAAATAGTAGGTAGCTTCTGTGTTTTAGGATTGCTACAACAATAAAAAAAATGGCCAAGAAATACATTGCAGACTAGCACTTGTACAGCAACCATGAAGGTTCTTGAAAAAGGTATTCCAATATTGTAATGTCTCTAGACCCATAGATATCAGATTTGTGTAAATTGTGATATTTCCTATAACACTCTAGAGAAGCAAAAATTTGGAATTGAAGAAGCAAGAGAGGAAAAATATTGATACTTTTGAATGTTGGTGTTGGAAAAAGCTCCTGAGAATAGAATGGATAGCCCAGAAGAGAAATATATAGACTCTCAAATAAATCATCAGGGTCGCCACTTGAGGCAGAAATTACCAGGTTTAAATTACCTTATATTGAACACATTATACAAAGACCCGGTTTTCTGAAAAAGACTCTATTTCTAGGAAAGATGGAAGGAAAAAAAGAGGATGACCAACCATTACAGTAATGTCGAGTGAACAGCTGAAAGACCTGAAAAATCAAGTTAAGAATAGATCGTTGTAGAAAAAATTAGATGTGGTTGCTCAGAGCAAAAAACTACTTGATGCCAAATAATCAACATGTAACCATCCTGATAGATTAGTTCCAGTTCTGAAGCCTTCTTACTCAGTAGGTTGTCTGAGCCTATTCTTTAAGATAACCCAAAAGGATTCCATTGCTCTTTCTTCCAACTACTGCTCTGAAACTCCCAGCATCATTTGCAACTGCTCAGTCTGGGTAGCAGTGCTGAACTCTGCAATCCAGCAACTTAGATGAGTAATCCCGACTAACTGTTGTTCTGGACTATTTTATTCTTGTTTCTAAACAAAGCAGCAAGAACTGCTTTGTAAATTAGTGTAAAATGAGCAGGATTTCCTGATTCACAAAATGGCTTCTGGGAAGAAGGAGATAATTAGAAATATCTAGTTAATCAATAGGCAAACTCCTATTTATTTTCCAAGACTAATGTAGGATCCCTACTAGTCCTATAGTACAGATCCTACATTAGCCTTGTCTTCCCCAGTCCCTAGTCTTGCCTCCCTAGTCTTGTCCTAGGGAGATACTAGAAATACTGTTGGGTATATAATGTTGCTAGTTTAATATTATATTTAATTTTCAAATTAAAAATATATATGGGGGGGCAGTGAAAATACCAGAGGGATATAATTGAAGATGTCTACAAGCACTTTAATGCCTATATCTATTACATTTCATTCTTTTAAACTCTATTCTGTGCTAAAGGATGTCTGGCTTCATTGGCTGTATGCCACTCTCAAGCTTATTAAAATTTACACTGATTCTCATCACTTGATAGAATCAGAGCAGCTTGCTACTGCTCACAGAAAAAGCACCCCAGGAAGTGGCACCTGTTATCTTGAATGACATTTTTCCTTTCCCATAATTACATGTATTCAAAATATTTGCATAAGCATCTTGATGACTTCTAAAATTACAGTTTTAGAATATTGTCTTGCTAATGTTAAGCAGAACCCAAGGAACATGGCAAAGGAATTTTGCCTCATTTGACCACAGGTTGTCATTAGTCATATAATGGACACTATAATAAAATATTTAAACATTTTTAAGTAAAATATATTTAGATATTTTACAGTATTGTCAAAGTTCAAACAGGTGAGATAACTATTAGAAAATATAAAGTTAAATATTGATTTCTTTGATAACTTCTATAATTAGTTTTACTTCCTATTTTTTTAAACCCAATATATTATAATAACTAAAACTTTCAATAAGATATTCAGATATAGATTTTTCATATGCAACTTGAAATACGTATCTCATGATATGTTTATTAAAAAAGGAAAAAAATACCCATATTCAAAATGTGTATAATCTTTTTTTCTGCAGACCCAATAGCTGTACATAGAAGGATCTCCTATATATCTATAGAAGAGAAGTGTATGTGTGTGGGTTTGTGGCTATGTGCCAAATAGACACCAATCTGGCCCAAACCTCCCAGGCACATACCTTGCACTTTTCAGATGTGCACTGGGGGAATCATGAATGTGTTTTTAGCTTCTTTCCCCCCAAAAATAGTGCTGAAGTGTACCTCTCCCCAACGTTTCACTGCCTAGCTCTACTGCACATGTGTGGACAGGACTCCAGGCAATGGAAGCTCTCCAGCCAATAGAGGCAAGGCATGCAAATCGGGCAAAGAATGTTGGGAATTGTAGGCTGCAGCAGGCAGGGAGGGAGCAAGGAAAAAAGGAAGGGAGGAAGGGAGACAGAGGGAAAGAAAAGTGAGGAAGGAAGGAAGGAGGGAGGGAGGAGGGAAGAAGGAAGATGGCAGTCCTATAAAAAGTTACCGGGGCAACACCAGGTCATCAACTAGTGCCATATAAATGCCCGTATGTGCTCTTGAATATCTTGGATCCTCCACGTTTGAAGGGCTTCGCTGCCCTTGGGGGGCTTAGCAGAGATTGCATTGGTTGCCGGTGGTCTTCCGGGTGAAATTCAAGGTGCTAGTAACAACTTATAAAGCCCTTCATGGCTTAGGG
>JANHGC010001558.1:33510-43920 GCA_027560395.1 Boaedon fuliginosus | reverse complement strand
TGGAAGGAAGAAGGGAAGCAGGAAGGCAGAGGGAAAGAGAAGTGAGGGAGAAAGGAAGGAAGGAGGGAGGAGGGAGGGAGGGGGGAGGAAAGAAGGAAGATGGCAGTCCATTACAAAATTACCCGGGCCATGCCGGGTAAACAGCTAGTTTTCTATATAGAGAGGAAGTGAGAAAATAATGGATGATGATGCAGCTGATGGTGGTAGTGGTGGCAGTCATCTAGGCTTGGTTTTAGCTTGATCATGGCATTAACAGAATAATTTTTCAAAGCATTAATTGGTCAACTAGACAGAGAATATTTAAATTCACTTATTCTCACAGTGCTTCCAGTGTTCCAAGATCAAAGTTGATGCTTGCTTAAAAGAGCTTTAGAGATATTGGGAAATGGAAAGACCCTTAATAACCATAAACGTTCCTTTAAATTAAATGTCTGTCTTCTGTACTTGGAGAATAGAAGTGGGCTGCATGCATAGTAAAATAAAATAATCAATTATTTGTTGTACCAAATGATATAACATCTTAAATCAAAAGCATAAGATAAACCTTTCCCCCTTATTCTAGTTACAAAATTATTTTTGAAAAAAAAAAGGTTCTAAAATAGAGCAGTTCTAATTTCGTTTCTTTGTAGGAAAAAACTCACTTATATTAAAAAAAACCAGTTACTTTTTACCATGTGCATAAAACCCTGGAACAAGATGTGCATATGCAAGATGTGCATAAAATTCTGAAACAAGATGCTCTTTCAGTTGTCCAGCCTGCCAGGATGGCAATTTTAAGGTTAAAGTACAACTTTTATTACAATGAATGTATCTAATACAAAGAACAAAGAACTGGACAATAGAAAGTGAATTTTTGGCTATTTTATGGCACTTAACAATAGCACTTAGAATTATATACCACTTCACAGTGCTTTACAGCCCTCTTTAAACAGTTTGCAGAGTCAGCATATTCACCCAACAATGTGGCTTCTCATTTTAACGACCTTGGAAGTCTGAGTCACCCTTGAGCCAGTGAGAAGTAGCCTGCACTACTGCATTCTAACCACTGTGCCACCAAGTTCTTCATTATTGCTTGATAACTATAGAAAGAATTATGATCAGATTTACACATATGGTTGCCTGCATGGGGGCATAAGAGATCAAGACCTTTCCAACAGAAATAGTTATATTTGAGCTGTGGACTTTCAATTGAGATGATAATAGGAGATAGACATGCATGAATAAACCAGCCCTTATCTGATATCCATGGGGACAGTTATATAAGGTACAAAAAGTGTCTGGAGAGATTTATGCCCCATTGCAGTCAGATTTCATATTAAAAATGAAATAAACAAGCACACATTCACACATTACACCATTTTGACTAGAATCTAGACAAAGCAATAAATAATTACATGTGTATGATAGATGTGGATTGGTGATATTAACTTAACATCTATTAAGTATTTCAATACAGATTTGTTTGTGTTAATGTTCAAAGCTAATGTAACAGAAAAAGACTGCTTATAAACACTTGTTCTTCAAACATCAATATTAAATAAAATAAGAAAAAAGGCATATTTATAATAAAATATGACCACACACAGTGCAATAATGCAATACACACACACACACGTGTGTGTGTAGTTGTGATCTATACACTCATGATGTAAAATTTGGAAATTTAATTGAATAGATTTTTCTTCCATCACTTGAACTTCAAATTTTCTGCAACATTTTTAAAGCTTGGCAAAAACAACATGGGATAAAAGATAGTTAAATATTAAATATTATAGGAAGATGTCTTGAATAGACATGCTTTAATAAACAGCAAGTTTATAAATATATTCCAATAAAAAGCTTGACTGGATATATTCCAATAGATGACTCTTAAGACAAAATGTTTACATACCAATTCTGTTTAAAAATATTCATGCAATCAAATTGAATACATTTCAGATGTTTTTGCATACTATATTACAGGTTGTTTTTGAAAACTCACAATTAGTAAAGCCTGACCAGAAATGTTCCAATAAACAAAGTTTGTACAGATTGAACTCACAATTAATGTGCTTATCATCTTTTTCATAAATTATATAACTGTCATATCAATATTGTCTCTGCAATGTTATTTTTAACGGAAATAATTTAGGTTCCCAAATGATCTAGAGAAAAATAATAATGCAAATAATCATGCAAAGAACTGGGATAGAAAAGGACAAGGTAGGATGTATTTTATAATACTGTAATTTAAATATTTTCACTTCCTTACAGATTATGCACTATTTGACTTTTTTATACTTTTGTTATAACAAAAGATGGCTATTGTATTCCACACTCTAAACCTTTGAAACAACTTTTCTTTTTAAATCCATAGGATATTATTGGTTCTCTTTCTAATTATCTTTTTCTTTTATTTCTTTCTATTCCCCACATGCCTCATTTTCCTCTTTCTCTCTTTCACTTTTTTCTTCTCCCACCTTTAAATTAGTAAAGGAATAAAGACATGACCAAATGACCTCAAAAATGCAGTATAAATTCAAACATAGATTTATTGGCAGGAATGAGAAGTTAAAGAATAAAGCAACAGAAATAATGTTTTTGAAAAGAGAGAAAGATAGACCAATAAAGCCCAAGATCAATGATAATAAAAGATCAAAGAGACCAAATTTGAACAATTTAAGTCAAAGTCAAGCGGCCAGCATGGAACATAGGAAAAGAGTGAGTTTGGCATAAAAGCAGTAAAGGTGCTATAAAACTTTTTGAAATAAGCCAACACACTGGGCTAAACTACATAATAATTGAGAAATGATATTTTGGGCTATGGAGGAGGTAAAAGGATTCTAAAGATATCAAAGAGAGATACAATAGTTTCTCTTGAGACTGACTAAAGCTATGTTTTTCCACCTGCCATTAATTTGATAAAGATAAACCAACTATGTTACCAATATTTTTAGTATATTTAACAAGAAGCTCACTGCACACAGTGGCTACCGATTTGATTTGATTTTACCCTGACCCAAATTTGAGGAACCATCTGTGCACAACATTACTTTTCTCTAGGCCTTATTGCTTACACAAGTCAAACTCTCTAGATATTGTCATTAAGGTATGCCCTATCCTCCATGTTTTGCTGTTGTGTCAATTGATGGATTTGCATCTTTATTTACTTTTCTTCTCTTATCCCCTGACTGATCCTTTTATGTATGTTTGAGCTGAGAGGTGTGTGTCTATTGTCCTCTCTGAACAGTAAAATGAAAATAGTTCTCTGTGAATACAAATCTGCAAACCTCTCACTCCACTTTCAAAGTATCACTACTGAAATTGGAATTTTCTGCTCAATGCTGCTCTGATGTTACAATATTGCAAGGAATTATTAGAATGTCTCTAATGCAAATTTTAATCTTTGCTTTTTAAAAATGTTTCCTTGCTTTATTTTTGATAGTTAAAGTATATGAAATGTATTCCAGTTCTGCTGCAATTTTTACAATAAAAGGACTCTGGGTGGATCTATGCCGATCTGTGTATAACTTGGTTGAGTTGTTGTCACAACAAATTACTTTGTATATGAAAATAATGTTTAGGCTTAGATAAAAACATATACTTTACTGAGTTGGAAAGGTTATATTCCACGCAATTTCATTCCTGAGTTTTGGTTATACTTTATCTCAAAGATCCTGAAAAGGATTTTCAAAGGGCTATTATATAAATGGGGGAAACCTGAAATCTTTTTCTGAATCAATATTTCCATATTTATTTTCTCCACCAACTTCTGTATTTTCTTTAAAAAATCATTTCCAGCATGCATCTATCAACAGGAATTTTCAAACATATATTAATCAATCAGAAATTTGCTGTCCAAAGACCCTAACACTGATCTTATTTTACCCTGCCACAAATTGGAGAAGTCATCTGTGTACAAAATTGTTTTTCTCCAGGTCCTGTTGCTGACCATATTCGGTTTCGCCAGGTTTTGATATTGTGGTGTGCTAAACTACAGTATTGATTGTTGGGCCAAAATAATTGAGGAAGCTAGTAGAAATCAAAGTGTGGCAGGTTGTATATGAAAAACAGATGCTTTAATACTAGTATCAATTATGTAGGAAATGCTGTATAATAGTAAATGTTTAAATCACTCTTTCTCTGAAGCTTCAGCTGACAAGAGTGAGTGTTTAGTCCCAAGTATCAATCATCATAGAAGAACTGTGTTGTACCAGGGGAAGTGTTTTGCAGATAATCTTAGAAACAAATTCAGAAACTGAACACATAACATATTTCCTCTAATATGAAATTCAAGAAAATAATTAGCATACATAAAGCTCTTAGTAAATTTAAAGAGCTAATAAAGTGATGTGCAGAGAGACAATAAAGAATTGAATGCATGGTGGCAAAACTTGATATAAGGGGCAGTGACAGGTAAGAAGAATAATAGATTGCACAGAAGATTAGAAAATGGAAGAAACATTGAGGCAAGAATGCCTCTGTATAAAGGGAGAAAATTCAGAAATTAGTGCTGGAATTATTAGCAAAGAGTGTGATTCAAGGAGATTAAAAATATCACAACAAGTCCCAATTATGTGAAGGCTAGTTCCTGAATGCCTGCAACACCATTCCCGTGAATAATTTACCTACTGTATTAGAAACCTCTATAAATTCTATTATTACTTAATTTATAAGTCTAGTCAGACAGAATATATTATAAAATAAATAATTTGTCATTGTGGAAATAATTGGTTGACCATAGCATAGAGGGTTAGGGATGGAAATCAAATTTATACTTTATAGATTTGTAAATTTCAAATTGCTCACCTCAGCTTTTATCATATACATGCTCGTCCAAGTGAATAAAAACATAGTCAAATTATTCCTATATTTCAATGAAACTTTGAAACCTTATCTTTGATGAAATCATTTTGGTATCTTTAGCAAGCTATTCAGGGTTAGAAGACATTGTTGCTGTTAAACTGAAAATAAGATTTTGTTTATGTTGCAATAGAATAATTAGAATATCATCGCCTCCACTTTCACATGTGGGTTACACAACAATGTGCTTATATACTTCTTCACCTAAAATTATGGTAATCCTTTATCTATAAGAACCCAATATGTCTAGTAGGATGGAAAAAATTCTGTTTTATATGCCTGGACCTTAATACTTGCCAAGATTTAAAGAAAATACACAGTTGCTTGCTGTAGGAACCAAAGATGTGATATCAAAGAAAAAGTTTCATGAGGGGTCCTTGGTGCTCTCTGAGCTTATTTGTTTTCTTACAGACATTTCATTACCCTAACTAGGTAACATCATCAGTGGTAGTAAGAAGTGCTGTTTTCTGCTAGTTTATATTCTGGTGATTTGCTTGTCTGTTTGGGTGGGCGTGGTCTTAGAGATTCTTTGGTTGGGCTGTTTACTGATGGCTCTTTGGCAGTTTCATACACACACAGACACGCATATTTACAATTGATACATTTTTCTTTGATAAATATAAAAACTCAATATCTATATGAATAGTGTGTTGTCTGAGTATAGTTAGTTTTGAACAACAAAAAGCCAATAAACATAATGGTAATTATAATATACATATCATTGATAATAATCACATAATAATATTAACATTGGCTTATCCGTACTGGAATGCTTTCCTTATATAATTAATCATTCTCTTAGTCTCTTTAATTTTTAACCTCTGTTTCTATTACTTAACCATTGATAAAATAGTGTAGATCCTGTGTTGAAAAGTATTCAGTTTCTTCCTTCTCCTTTATTTTTAGTGTTAATCTTTCCATCTCTGTGCATTCTAATATTTTTTTATAACACTTTCATCTAAAAATATCTCTTCATTTTTCTACTGTTGTGCTAAGGCAATTCTTGCTGCTGTTAACCCATGTAAAATTAACTTTGTATTCCCTTTATTATATTGTTCTGGTAAAATACCCAACAAAAATATTTCTGGTTTAAAATCAATGTGTTGCTTTATCATTTTTTCTAACAAGGTATGTATTTTGATTCAGTATTTTTTTGGCTTTGGCTCTTTGGCAGTTCCTTGATTGGGTTATTGCTTACTTGATTGTTAGCCTGAAGTTAACCTTGGAGTTAATCTATGCTGATCTGGATGCTGATTACTGATGGAGAGGTACTTTTGTTCTCTTTTGGCTGGTTGATGGCCTATTTTGCATAATCTATCGATGTTGTTAATGTCTATGTGTCTATTGATGGGTGATTTGTCAGAGTGCCATTTCAGCAAAATATAGATGCTAAAATCAATGTCCAAAAATCTGGTAGGTTGCAACTACCTTCATCATAGAGCAACTTTATTTTGGTCAAAGAGATTTGAGATTTTATTGTAGATAGCCACCCATCTCACTTGAAATAACCCTCGGCAATATACAATAGTCATTGTTGATTAAAAGAAATGGGGGAAACCATGTAGAGGGTAATTATTTTTGTGTATGTATATTTTTTATTGTTTATATACTGTATAAGTTTGTTGAATACAGTGTATCATGAAAAACAAAGTAAAAAAACACAATAACATATATGTTGTTGTTAGTTGATAAGTCATGTGTCACCCATTATGACCCCATGGACAACATTCCTCCAGACCTTCCTGTCCTCTACCATCCCCGGATTCCATTTAAGCTTGCACCGACTGTTCAGTGACTCCATCCAGCCACCTCATTCTCTGTCGTCTCCTTCTTTTGCCCTCAATCATTCCTAGCATTAGGCTCTTCTCCAGTGAGTTCTTCTCATGAAGTGGCCAAAGTATTTGAGTTTCATCTTCAGGATCTGGCCTTCTAAGGAGCAGTCAGGGTTGATCTCCTC
The DNA here is from genome assembly GCA_027560395.1 of Boaedon fuliginosus. Taxonomy (NCBI): domain Eukaryota; kingdom Metazoa; phylum Chordata; class Lepidosauria; order Squamata; family Lamprophiidae; genus Boaedon; species Boaedon fuliginosus. The sequence goes on along the minus strand of JANHGC010001558.1, from coordinate 37,121 downwards.
TAGGACTGACCAGTTTGATCACCTTGCAGTCCATGGGACTCGCAACAGTCTCCTCCAGAACCATAGTTCAAAAGCCTCAATGCTTTGATGCTCAGCCTTCCTTATGGTCAAAAATGCTTTCACCTTGATTTCATTAATCATCATTTTAAGTACAAATGAACAAATTAATTTACTTATTTTAAAAGTTATAATCCAGAGGTCTATTAACTAGTTAGGAATAAAATAAGCCACTGGGAAGGCAAAGAACATGATGTAAGGATTGAACATATCTTTAGCCCAAACTTTCATTTTTAGTAAGGTCTCCTTCAAACTGAGCTCAAATACCAGAATGAAATTGACAGTTGTGTTATACAAAAGACAGTCTTTGTTCTTTCTCAAGTATTCTTCCCTCTCAGCAGCCCAATTTAAAGTGGAGAGGGGACTTCTCACTGTTATTAAACCGTGGAAAGTCAGAAATTCCTGGTGGTCTATTGAAAATCATTTTAAGGATCTACCAGTGCATCTTTGTTTAACTTCTTCCTGCCTTAAAGCTTAAGGGACTGTTAAGAAGAATAAATCACCTCTTTTATTTCGTTGGATAGTTCCCTCAAGCTTCCTTATTTAGTACTCTGTGCATGGAGTTAAGCTAGCAGGTAGTGAAAGAAGGAACAAGCTGATATTAGGGCTGTAAGTGCTTCAAAAAGGATTTAGCAGTGCTTTGGGCCTTGCAGAACAGAGCATACAGCAACTTCTGCTATCTCTTAAAAACCTGGGAAAAAAGGTGCTCCAGTTTACAATGTCATTTTAACTTTAATGTGTGAACTCCTTAAAGCAGCAGTGTTTTTTTTCTCCAGCTGTCAAAGAAGTCTGAATATGTCCTCAAGTAATGAGACTCCTGCCTTTATGCCAACATACTGTATGCCAGGCATTGCTGATGTTTCTATATCAGGGACATGTCTTTTTAAAAAGCTCCAAATTTCAGGTCTTGCTATAGTTATTGTTATTGTTATGTTATTATTATTGCCTTACCATCCCTTCAAGATTTCACCATGGTATACTAATATTTTTCTGTTGGATTTTGGTGAGGATCTATCAGGGGTGGGTTCCTCCCGGTTCACTGGTTATGCGCTTCGTGGGCGCGCTTGGCGAATGCCAGTCAAATGCGCACTGCACATGATTGAATTACAAATCTTCATGGTGTTCTGCAAGCACTGACACAACAGCTGCGCGGCGGATAGCTGTGGCCCTCCACTACGCAGCTGTTGTGTCAGAGTGCTTGCAGAACACCAGGAAGATTTGTAAGTCAATTGCATGCAGTGCGCGTTTGACTGGCGTTCTCCAAGCACGCCCATTAAGCACATAACCAGCAAACCGGGAGGAACCCACCCCTGGGATCTATCATCATCATTATCACCATCACTATCACCAAGAGTATTCCAATATCCAAGGTGATACCACAAAGAAGAGGGGGTCAACTTATTCTCTAAAGCAGCTGAAGGCAGAATAAGAAACAATGGATGGAAACAAATCAAGGAGAGAAGCAACCTAGAACTAAGGAGAAATTTCCTGACAATTGGAACAACTAATCAGTTGTTTCCTAATCATGGGAGGAGCATCAAAAGGTTACCACCTAAAATTAAATGCAAAGCAATGGCTGGAACAGCATAGAAGGACTCAACCAGTATTTCACCAGGAGTTCTTATGCACGAAATGGCAACATCTGCATAGACCATTTTTAAACAGAACCCAGTAGTTTTTTAATGTGCCATAAGTTTTGAAACACTGGCATAGTAGACTCAAGTGGTAAGGAGGTCAAAAATATTTATGAATTCTTGCATCTGGGCATTGCTAACTAAATAAGAACAGATGATTTTATAATATTAATTCATTGCAAACCCCTACATTTCAAAGGCAAATTTAATCTAGGAGGCTTTTTAACTGTATTTCTAAGAACTTCTAAGCACAGGAAAAGGCTACATTGGTTGCAGTTAAAAGCTATTTATCACACAGAAATATCTCTACAATTAAGAAAAGGAAAGACCCCATGGGTTAAAGGAATTGAAATATTGGCTTGCCTCCTACACAGTGCGAAACAAAAGCACTCTCTGGCATCTAGGTCAAACCAGTGTAAGCCAAGCTTGAATTCTGATCTGCCTCATACAATTAATTATAATAGAGTAGTAGCAAGAGCATATTTAAATGTAAGAGTTAAGATTATCCACGACTGGTTTGAGTGCATCAATCAAATGTTTTGGCATGTAATGAGTTAGACAAACCAGTGGGGTAACCTGGGGGCAACCCCCCCTCTTTTCTGTCCTTTGCATTTTTCCAAATTACCATGACATCCCTTTATATAAGCCACCCAACTTTCAGCAGGTGGACTTTTGAGGCATTGTCCTGGAAGCACAAAGAGAATTCAAAGAGAAACATTTCACTTTGTTTCCTGTCTGGTATCCTTGAAGCTAACATTTGTGTAACTTTTATTTTCTTAAGGCTTAACCTTAAGCTGGGGGTGTGGGGGAGGAGAAGCCATACAGTTTACCAAAGCTAGCGGCTCTTCTAAATACATTAGCTGTTCAGAGTTGGTTGGTGTAAGGAGTTTTCAAGCACTTCCAGAAAATTGAACTGAATGATTCTTGCTTTGAAATAAATGTAAAATTGGATAGAAAAAGAGATGCAGAAGCTGGGGGCAAGAAATAAGATGACTTCATTAGAGTGACCCTGATAAATTCTGATTATCAACATTACAGTCAAAATTTATTCAGAAGGATTCTGGGCAGAATTGAGCATTTTAAATCCTGATTTCCACAGGGCTTGACTATGGAACTGCATGTCAACAGGGCGACCCATATCTTACGTATAGATGACTACATTCCTCCAAAAGGAGCACCAGTTTCATAACAGAAACTTTCAATAGGAGATTCTCAAGTGCCCCTTTCTAGGATGACATTTCAGGCTTGAAGTATGACATTGTTGTGCTATGCATGGCTTCGGTGGACAATACACAGGGAAGTTTGCAGGTTGAGCAGAGAGAGTCCTGTAATTATCTTGGGAACATTTATTACAGAACGAGTTGCAAAGTGCAGATAGAGAGTAACTACGATATGAGCCTGCAGACTTCTGAAATCCAGAGAAAAACTGAAAGTAAGAAGAGAATGAGTTACAATCTATAGCAGGGACAATTTCACGTAATCCTGGGTTTCTACATCAATTGACTCACAGCAATTGATATCTCTTGTGCAAAATAGTTGTTCTATTTATTTACAAGGAAGATTGTGTCAGAAAGCGAGGATTATGCAGAGATTGTGTGTCCTTGGTTCTATCCATCATCGGCTTCAGCTCTATGCACCATGTTGTATCCCATAAGATATTCTTGAGGGAATATAGATAGAATAGAATAGAATAGAATTCTTTATTGGCCAAGTGTGATTGGACACACAAGTCTTTGGTGAATACGCTCTCAGTGTACATAAAGAAAAAATAAAATACATTCATCAAGAATCATAAGGCTATCACTTAGTAATAGTAATAGGTTACTAATAAGCAATTAAACCATACTAGGAAATAAATAAAACAATATAAATTGTAAAGATACAAGCAACACAGTTATAGTCATAAGTGGGAAGAGATAG
>JANHGC010001557.1:51108-61585 GCA_027560395.1 Boaedon fuliginosus | reverse complement strand
CTATTGCTATCTATGTTGTAAACCGCCCAGAGTCCTTCGGGAATTGGGCGGCATAAAAATGTAATAAATAAATAAAACCACCCACCCCTGTTGTTGCTACTGGTCTGCAGAGCTGGGTTGAAGACTGCTGCTCTAGTAGATTGCTTATATGAAGTCGAAGCTGTTATGCAGAGGTTATGCAGTGAAGCCAGAAGAAAATACCTGCTCACTTTGAATTAATAAGCTACTCTGCTTTTTGTTTTGCTTCATATTTATATCTATTTTCAACTGTATTTGTTGTTCTAAAGGAAAACAAAACAGATGCCATTTTCCTTCTGACATTCCTGTACTGTTGGGTCATTTCATTGTCAATAAATTTTGGGTAATTGGGGATATTTTAACATTATTAATGAAAGGGCTCATTACTGATCTGTTTACTTTGTTTTGTTAGGTCCTGCAGGAGGAATATTCTTTAGATAAATTAAAATTGGAACAGGAACTATCAAGATTGGAAAGCACTGTTAAAAGAGTAAGTGTTTTTCCCAAATTTTCTGATTGGATTTGGAGCTATAATCTTTTATGTAGTTTCTATTTCATGATTATTTGGAAAGAAAAAGGCAAATTATCATAGGGACCACATACAATAGAATATATAAATAAGTCCTGTTATTACAAGGCAATTCACCTTCCTGTGGATTTCATTGCATTTTATCCTTACTATCATTTTAGTGGAACATTATGAAGGGCTGTATTTATCTTGCTGTATTTAAAATACGTTAGGTTTAAAAATGTCACATAGGTTTGGAATTTCTTTTGCTCTACAGTTGGAAACAGAACGTCTTGACCAAGTGTCCACCCTGTCATTGTTAAAAGACAAAATAAGCTCTTTGGAAGATGACCTGAACATGAAGACTCATCAGCTCTTAAGCTCATCTGAAGATTCTGCACAATATAAGACAGAACTGAGTTCACTAAAGTAAGCTCAGCTGTGCATTTTATAACAAGTAAATATATATTTGTAATTTGTGTCATTCTTCCATGCTGGTGGCTTCATTGATATGGCCCTAAAAAAAGAGGTCTCCACTTTGCATTTGCTTGATAATTAAACTGGAAGTAATAATACAGCTAATCTGATAATTGAGTAGTAAGAAAAACTAAATATTAATTTACACATATGGAATGGAATGGAACAGAACGAAAGAGAATACTTTATTGGCCAGGTGTGATTGGACAAGCAAGGAATTTGTCTCCAGTGCATAAGCTCACGGTGTACATACAGTAATAAGTTATAATAAGTGATAGGTTATAGGTCATAATCATAGTTACAATAATTAATCATAAGTTACAAACAACAATTGATACATCGTAAGAAATCAATAGGAGAAGGTGGTAGTAGGAAAGATGAGAAGATGGGAAAAGATGAGAAAATGAGACCATGCTAGATTAATATTAATCCAGTGATTAATATCACAGATATTTCTTACATGTGAGTTCCTAGATAGTGGTAAGCAGAAATTGTACGGTTTATATGCCCAGATATGCAGGGATTAATATTAAGTGGCAGGGCAAACTAGTGTATATTGACAGGCAGCAAACCCCACATTCACTCACACTAATGATGTTACTTAATTGGTGTCCACAAAATTCCTTTTTCATTGGAAAGTTGCGGGTGGGTATATCTTAAAAGGAATGCCATTCAGTTTCAATATATAATTATATTTGGTGATATCCATACTTACGAAAACTAAAAGGACAATTTTGGATCTTCATTAGAAAAACAGGATTTTTAATTCTTGGGAATCTAGATTAAAAGGTATAGCACTGATTGGTCTTTTACTCAACCTAATTCACTATTTCTTTATAAATTATAATACACTGAAGATACAGTAAAAATGGATTCATATTCTGTGCTCAATATTGTATTTAACATAACTCTTGATTTTACAGGCTATTAAATGAACAGATTCAGAAATCCATGGATGAGATACAGCATCAACTAACTCTTAAAAAAAATGAACTTCAATCAGCTCAAGAGGAAATTGAGATACTAGAGGACAAAATAGGTGAATGAGATTCCACTGTATTATTAAAAAAAATACAAATAATCTAGTTCAGTTCTGCACAAAATCATTCACAGATTTTTAACAGGACTAAACAATATAAATAAGACAAACAATAAGTTTGCAATTCAAACTTGAGGCTGAACACTTTAGCATTCAGGCTGAATTTATTCTAGTTGCTGGACTTTTTTTTTCTCTACACGTATTCTTTAAACTTTATGTTATTCAGATTAATAGTAAAAATATACATGCAAACAATATTAATGAAACGTGATTCAAAATTAAGCATAAAAAGCCTTTGTATAAACAACTACAAAAATGTGAACATATTCATTGAATGTCATTTTTGCCCCTTTATCAGAAAAAATATTCAACTGCTGACATCCCAAATACTCGAAGGAATTATAGACACTTATTGTCTTTTTATCTTTGAATAAAAGGGTGGGATAAAAGTTCTTGGAGTTCTTATATCAAACACAAAGCTAGAATACAACATAGATACTATTTCTCATACAGGTCAAAATTATTGATTTGACTGAAGACATCAAGTCTAGTTTGCTCCAAGTCATAGAATACTATACTCATGTATGAATGAAATAAAATCAGCAATAGAAATTTGCCCTTTAACTACAAAATATAATCTGCATTGAGTACATTGTTTTGCTCTGCCCTCTGCTCTAATTCCATTAATCTTTTCAGAAATTCTAATTATGTGCATTACAGATTCTAAAGCTTAATTAAGGAAAAAGAAAAAAAAGCCATTTGTTTCACTAACTCAAAATACACAGTATTTAAAGAGAGAGCATAGCATCAATAATTATGCAGTGTAGATTGCTACTGAAATATAATTGGGGGGAGTTGTTTGTTGCTTTTCTAGATTTTGGGGCTTCCCATTTGTATAATCTATGCTTTTTATGTTTTTATAATCTCTTTCTATATAGATGATAAAAAACAATTTATATTTTCTTGGTGTTTTTGTTTTACATTGCCCAGAGTCAGCATAGAGCCGACACCTTTATACATTTAAAAAGTAAATAAATAGAACTTTGGGAGGGGGGAGAATAAAATTCAAAATGGTAGTCATTCTCTGACAGATATTTCCAAACTTCACCAGGATTTTAACTTTCCAAGGTCACATAGCTGATTTGAAATTAGCAACAACAGATGTTTTGTAAAAAGCAATATACTTTTAAATTGGGATGGCTGGCTATTCTTCCCCCAATCATTTGTTGAGGGTTAACAATAAAATAATTTATCAACAGCAATCTCATAATCCAGAACAGAGGAACCCAGAACAAATACACCAATACTAGTGTGCTTACAGGGCTTAGAGTTTTGCACGGTCAAAGCAAGTGAACCAACTAACATTTTTGCTGCTGTTGTTGTTTGGCTCTTTTCAGATACCCTCCAGACTAAGAACTCATCACAAAATGAGTCTGTTGTTCTGCTCAGAAGTACCGTTAATGCCTTGGATAAGGAAAAAGACAGCCTTCAAGAAAGTATAGATGAAAAAACTGAAAAAATTGCATATCTAGAAGACAATTTAGCTAACAAGGTATTTATACAAAATAGGAAATGGATTATCCGAACCATTATAGCGTCATACTTTTGAAGGGAAGAGTGTTATCTGCTAGACATGCAACCAAGGAAGAATTTGGGATATTTAAGGTAAAATGATTGATAACTAGAATGGCAAAGGGATTGTTTCTACAGGAAATTCATGGCTTATATAGAAAACAACTGTTCCTCATGTATGATTCCCTTCAAATATGGCAGTTTTATTGCAGTAATAGAAACATCTTCTTGAGTGGGTCATTTCTTCCCCAAAGACAGGCATTTGCAAATTAGACTTTAGCTGCCCTTTCTCCGAGAGCAACAGTCCTCAACCTTCCTGGCTTGGCAGCCTGGCGGAGAAGGGGGAGAAGGAAGGGTTCCATGCTCGCAGCAGGAATATCCTTGAGCACCCACAGCTACCGCAAATGGAGCTGCACACGTGCACGCTTGCCTGCCTCTTGTGCGGCCCGGTTCCAAATGGGCCACAGCCTGGGCGTTGGGGACCCCTGTCCTAGCGGAGTAATTCGTTTTCAGTTTCATTTTTGCTTAACTCAGAAAGTCTTACAGGCCTTTTTCTCTTTGTTTTCTTCTAACGCTTTTTTCATTCTGTTAATCTCTCTCCCTTTCTTTTAACAACCTTTAAAAAAAATATTAAGAAGGTTAACAGAAAGAGAGGAACAAGACAGCCATCTTGTTGACAGAGTTCCCTTGACCTGGGAAATGAGGCGGGGTATAAATCTAATAAATAAATGAATAAATAAAATCTAATCTGAGAAAGCCTGTCTCAAGGTGTTATATGGGACTCTTAAGAACTTAGTTGTATCCGCCTGATAAAGAAAAGCATGCAAGACATAAGTTCCCTTTGTAACTTTATATCACTATGACGGCTGATTAGGTGCTGGTTAGTAGATGGCATCTGATCTCAGCTTTGGTGCTGAAACCACCAGACGTAGCAGTAAAATTGATGAGAGTATCAAGCAGAATCCAGAAATTACCCACTTTGATAGATGGTCCCAGTTCTCAGTAAAAGGATAGTCTTTATGGCTAATGGAATTTCCTCCATTCCCATGGAGCAAAGGTGTGGTCCCATCAGCACATCCCCATCCATACCCACACAAACAGCCACACAAGTGTCTTATATAGCAGGGGTCTCCAAGCCCCGGACTGCGGCCTTCTGCCAGGCTGCAGCTTATTTGGAACCGGTCCACGGAAATGGTGGGCAAGTGAGCGTGTGGTCAGCATGCAGCTGCATTTGTGAAAGTGGGGTGTGCATGCGCAGAGCCATCGTCTCTCCCCACCACTGCTGCTACCGCCAGTTGTGCCAGTCTGCCAAGCCGGAGAGGTTGGGGAACTCTGTTACATAGGATATTTTAAGCGCCATGTAGACGTTCTAAGCAGCAGAGAACCCTCCATACTTCGAGAATTCATGGGAAAATATGGACACCAAAGATAAAAAAAGTTAGCCAAGAATGATCATGTCCTCCCAGATATAGATACGTAGTCGTTTTGCCCAGTTCATATTATGCCTTGCTTCCTAGCTTGAAGGTAGTGAGAGATAGCATTTAACAAGTGGTTATGTGTAAGTTACCTTTGGTAACAAGAAGTTATTTAAAAATAATATAAAAAGGGCATTCTGGTCTCTTTTTTTCCTCTTCCATTCTCCCCCAGCTACTTGTCAAAATATTTTTATGTTTTACTTTTAACTTATTCATTTTTCTTGGATCATTTTAATTATGATTATCTTTATTAATACATGCTTCTATAAACTCAAAAGATTTGAAGACATAATCAGGCCTCTGCAATTTGTTAGAAAATTAGTAAAAATTAAAAATAAACAAGCAAAAAGAATGTTGGAAAGACAATAAGAACAAAATTACATGTAGTTGTTTAAGAGTATTACAATTAATAACTTTGCCACTTACTTTGCCTGTAACATCATGAATAAAATTGCTTATAAGTCATTGGCAGAGAACTATAAATATATATTAAAGTTTTATTAGTATGTCTGCATAATGTTATGTATATTCGTGTTGTGTGCTTGTTGCAGGGGCTTTGAAAGAAATATTTGGTTAGGATAGAGAAAGGATACTTTGTCAAATTACTTAGTTTCATTAATATTATGGTAGATTTAAAATTACAGGAAAAGAAAATACACAACATGCATAACTCCATCTCTTTAAACAGGAAAAGACTATCTTCAACTTACAAAAAACAGTTACTCAGTTGGAATTATCTTTAGAGTAAGTAATAAAATTATAATTTTTGGTTATTCTGAAACTGATTTTAAAATGGTCAGGGGTAATTTTAATGAGATTATAAAACTGAGTAACTGACCTACTGCATACTTCATGAGGTAAAATAGAAGAAAGAAAAAATTGAAATGTGTAGTTTAGCTAATTTTATTTTAGATAATGGTGTTATATATCAGGGAAGTTATTAAATGCAGTGCTTATTTAAGATAAGATGATGGAAGCCCAAAATACTTTATACGGTATCTTTTTTTAAATGGCTGGTTACCTTCTAAAATAATTATACTTTCTTTATTCAAATCACTTTAATAACCATTCACTTTAAACTCAGTGAAGATATAACATTTCACTGTAAAGCTGTTTCCTAGCTTTTCTGAACTGTTTTCTAATTCTGCTAAACTGCTATTAATTTCTTTTTTTAGTATCTAATAGTATTTCTGAAAACTTTAATTGAAATTATTCACTTTCAGACTTTTTCAAATGAAAGTTAACAGTTTTAAAAAGAATGCAAGGTATGGGAGGCATACTTGAGAGTGTCAATTTTCCTCTTGTCAAAAGATCTCAAAAGAAAATATTCTTGTTACTTGCCCCTTGTACTATTGGTTGGTTGCAGGGAATATACACTACCACTCTTCAGGGTCCAGAAAGTGCTTTAGAGTCACAAGGGTAGGATAGCTAGAAGCAACAATAACTAATTTTAATAGGGAAGTACTTTGCGCTTTTTTGACTATGAACCAGATCTAGCTTATTCTACAAACTCAATTAAGACTTAGCATCATATCTGTCCATGCTGCCATTTGTGGCATAGTGTAAGAAATTTAGGTATAATTTCACAAATGCTGGGTGATTTAGTTGTTCTAAAGAAACAAGATAGATATATGTTCAGTTACAAAAATAGTTGTGTACTTGTTGGTAATAGCCAAAATGTCTTTGGTACTATTCACTACAAACATAAATTTTCATTAATTGCTATAATTTTTAAATTATGGCAATCGTGTATACACTGTGTTGTAAAAAGATGAATTACGTTTAAGATTTTCTAAATCCTGCATTTATTAGCCAATTAAAGGATGCCTTAAATGGGAAAGACCGTGAACTTGCCAGTCTCCACCGCCAGTTTGATGGGATGCACTCAGAGCTTGGAGAAACGGTCAGAGTGAAAGAAATGGCTCTGAAGGAAAACAGAAGATTGCAGGATGATCTAGCCACAATGACTAGAGAAAACCAGGTATAAAATAATTCATATAGTGCACATCGTGATTTATTTTGTACCAGTAATTATATGTACAAAGGATGTAATGTACCTCTTCTGAAACATCATTGTAACCAAAGCAATGTCAACATTGGTTTTAAATATAGTAAAATATAGGTAGTTCTCACTTAAGAGATTGACAATTCCATTGCTAAGCGATGTCATCAATTGTGATGTCATGTGACCACACCAACCTATGATGGCAGTTGTGGCAGTTTCAGTTGCTGTGATTACGCCAATCCTATGCGATCATGTGAACATCATTTGCCACTTTGTTTCAGCTTCCCCATTGATTTTGCTTGTTGGAAGGCCACCAATGGCCATCACATGACTGTGAGACACTGCTATGTTACAATTGCAAACTGGTTACCACCTGCCCAAACCAAGATCAGGCTGCAACAGCCAGAAGTAGGAAGATTGTCATAAGTCCCCTGTGTTCAGCACCCTTGTAACAACTGAATGGTTGCTATTGTTGCTCAACTACAACTATCTGTATTACATATTTTGGAGTGTGAAGGGTTTTTGTAGGTATTTTACTTTGTTCGTAATCCTGTTTCTTTTAGTTATAGATTCCAATATCATGCTCTCCAATACAACTATACATTAATATCCCAGGTTATGTTCCTAAAAATAGTATTTCGCTTGTAGGTTTTCTAAATTTTACGAGTTTGTAGATCCTATATAAGATACTTACAGCTCGAGTGACAGATATTTAAAAAGATGTATTGTTTAGAAACAGTCTTCTGCCGCCTCGAGTTCCCCTTGGGTGAAGAGAGGCGGGGTATAAATTCAATAAATTATTATTATTATTATTATTTGATTATTAATTATCAAATAAATAACATCAATTGGGAATTGTGTATGTTTGTAACAGTAGTCCATCTTTTAAAAAAGGAAGTTTTCCTAATGTTTAATGGCAAACTTGAAGACTAAAATGAAGGATTCTTCCTATTTTCACCCAGCAGTAATGGACTGTGTACCTAGAAATTTTAGTTCTATCACAGTAAAGAAGAATAGAGACCAGTATACCTAAGCCTCATGGTCACATGATCACATTTTGGGCCCTTGGAAACCAGCTTGTATTTACAATCATTTGCAGGATCTTGTGATCACTTGACTAGAGTTTTCAGCATTTTTTTGCTAGTTTCTGGTGTTTTCTTCCTGGTTTCTGGCAAAAAAACACCCATCGAGTCTAAGGTATTCACTTAATGAGTGCAGTGTTCACTTATCACAGCAATCATTTAACAACAGCCACAAAAAAAGGTTGCAAAAGCAAGCACAATCATATTAAGAGCCACTTAACAATCACCTTGACTTACGACTATAATTCTAGGCTCAATTATGTTCGTAAGTCAAGGTCTATCTGTATACAACTCATATCAAGTGGCTGTAGTGATTTCTTGTTCCTTCCTAGCCTTTCACTTCTGACCACTCTTTTTCTAGCATTCCAGCCTGAACATGTATTTCTTGGTTAGCTAACTGTGATAGCTAGATTGGAAATTCTCCTTTCCAGGTTTTTTCCCCCAATGGTTTCAACTGTTATTCTGAACGACAATATTTTATCCTATTATAGTTAAAACATCAGACACTCATAGTGATTCTTCTTCGTATTTACTGGTAAAGATAAAGCTCTTATGGCTACATATTGCACACTTTTTCCAGAAAAGGTTCTCTAATGACCTGCTTGTATGTATATCCAATTTATGGGGGTTTTTTTAATAGTGTGGTGACTGTTCTAGTTTAATCTTAACTACTACAAACAATGAATAATTATATCACTTGAAATGTTTAATTAGGTATCAATTTTTTTGAAGTGCTAAGTGCTAATACCAATATGGGCATTGGCAGTGCCAAGTATCGGTGCCAAAATAGGCATTGTCCCAAATCTTCGGTAAGGAAAATTACTTATCCAGAGTTTGGAAGTCACAAGACTGAATGCTGATTTTTTTTGTTTGTTTTTTTAATCTGAATATGAGGAACTAATAGCCAAGAGAAACACTGTTACAAGCCATTTCTCTATAGTTCAGTTTTGATATGGAATAGATCACATTTAAGAATACTGCTTGGTCAGCATGTAGTTTATTTACTTTGCGAATAATATGTCTAACCGTATGTAATATAAACAGGTAATCTCAACTGAATTGGAAGTAACTTTACGTGAAAAAGAAGAGCTGAAAGTTAGAGTTCATAATTATATTACTGAAGTCTCCAGATTTGAAAGTTTAATGGCCTTAAAGGTGAGAAATATTATGAAAATATTATTATTTAATAAAACAATTTTGGGTTTGGGTTTTCATTATTGGCCATTGCAAGACGCGTGGCCACTACGTGAAAAAGTCCATTCAGTTTCCTTGGCAACATTTTTGGAAGTGATTGACCAATGTTTTCTTCCTATGGCTGAGAGCGAGTGACTGGCCCAAAGTCAGCCGGTCCAAAGTCACGTCCAAAGTAGGACTAGAATTCACGGCCTCCCAGTTTCTAGCCTAGTGCCTTTAACTACTGTATAAAATCAAAAATAAAATATATTTTATTTAAATTTTATAAGTAAGCTGAAGTAAAATAATCAAGTTAGTACACAAAGAAAAACCCTTCCATCTATTCTTTAAGAGAAAAGAGTAACATTGAGGGAAATGTCCTTTCTTAGACCAATAACATTTAAGCTACATTTCACCGGGTTCTGCCATTTCTATGAAAGTTAGGAGGGGTATTATTTAGAATTATCATTAGATTTAAAACAAATTGGGACTTTGTCACAAATGCATAACTGTGACTGAGTCATTGATACACACATACAGGTAGATAGATCTAGGAATACATAGATATCTAGGTTTTTTGTATTTAAAAATTTCAGTATGTGAATAGTGTACATACGCGATGATGATGTTATCCATTCAGTTGTGTCTTGGTGATTCGATGGGCCAGGTTTCTCCATATCTTCTGATCTTGCACTTCTTTGAGTGGTTCTCTGCTCTGGCTGGTGTCAGCTTTGATGGTGTCCACTTACCATGTTCTTTGGTGGCCTGGTTTCCTTTTACCAAGAACTCTTCCACACATAATTGCTTTCTCAGTGAATTCCCCCACATGACATGGCCAAAATAAGTGAGACACTGCTTTGTGATTTTTGCCTTCCAGTGACATGTCTGGTATTATGTGCTCCAGAATGTCCTTGTTCGTCATCGTTGCTGTCCCAAGGAATACTCTTCCTTGGCCTTCTCCAGCATCACAGCTCAGACAAGTCAATTTTCTTTCTGTCTTGCTTTTTTTATTTCCAACCTTCACAACCATAGGGGAACACCATAGGAGAATAAGAGCCTTGGTGGCGCAGTGGTTAAATGCAGCCCTGCAGTCTCTGCTGACTTGTTCAGCAGGTTGTCAGATCGAAT
>JANHGC010001556.1:99533-111067 GCA_027560395.1 Boaedon fuliginosus | reverse complement strand
ACGTCCATTCTCGAGGGATCCATGATGGGTCCGGTGCCCCTCCCTTCTGACCCGGAGGAGGGCAGATTGGGGTGGGGGTTTTGTTCCCTAACAATGGTTATGTACTTATGTATATTATGTATAGTGTTTGGTCAAACTGGGTGGAGTTTTCCAGATCTCAATAAAGTTGGTTGTTTTTTCCAATATTACTGCTTGTTCATGTTCTGAGGTCTGGGGCTCCACCCCCTTCGCTTTTAAGACTTGCCTAACGGGGGCGGAGCCCAAACATGACGTCACCGGACCCATCATGGATCCCTCGAGAATGGACGTTCACGGTGAGTGACCAACTTTCCATTTTCTAATTTCTCTCTCCCTCCCTAGCACCCCTAGGATTTTCTCTGCACTGCCCGTGACAGGCTGATTTTTACAATTCCACATCCTTCATGGGAAGCTCAGTGTCAGCTGTGGTCCCCTTCGTGTAAGCTCAGGAAGGGAGGAGCACCTCCCGCAACTGCTGAGTGCAGGATGGAAGAGCTCTGGTTCTCCTGCACAGCGTGGCTGGCTATTCACTTCAGCGCAGTGGCAGCAGTGGGAGCAGGAGTCACTGTTGCTGCCGCCGTGATCCTGGCCCAGGAGGGTATCCTGCTTGTGTGTGTGTGTGTGTGTGTGTGTGTGCACGCACACATGTGCATACATGCGTGTGTGCAAGATAGAGAGGTGAGGTCCCCCTTTCTGTCATCCCATCCTCCTGGATCCCATTCCCACCCCACCAGCCTTTGTGTTAGCGAGACTGGCGTCAGTCATGGCTGGATTGGAGCAGTGTCTCGGGATGGAGAGCAAGCAACTGAGGCACGCCCGGCACCAACAAGGGCTGGAAGAAGCTCCAGCAAGAGTGCGGCACCAGAGAATAAGCTCCAGCGCTTGTCCATCCCCCACCGTTGCCCTTACCTTCTCAGGCCAGGAGAGAGTGACTGGGAGGGGAGGGCAAGGGGAGGGGCCAGATCACCCAACAGGGAGCCACAGCAGAGGGCCCAAAGAGTGTCATGTGGCTCTAGAGCTGTGGGTTGCCGGCCTCTGGGTTAAACCCTTACAGAGGTTTAAATCTCTATTTTTACAGCCCTTTAAAGAGATCCCAGATTTATCCATTTATGGAATTCAGCCCTTGGTGTGTTGTGCAAAGCTTAGAGTGACCAACAAGCCAATGAAAAAAATAAAAAATAAGATAAAATTATAAAGAAGATTAGGACTCAGATTTTAGTTAATTTAAATTTAAGTTTAAACTAAAGAAGATTAGGACCAACTAGGACTTTTATCCCACCTTTATTATTTCTGTAAGTAACTCAAGATGGCAAACTTACAAACAATACTTTTTCTTCCTCCTATTTTCCTTATAACAAGAAACCTGTGAGATGGTTTAGGCTCACAGAGAGGAACTGACCCAAGCTGGCTTTCATGACTAAGAGGGACTAGAATTCATTGTCTCCTGGTTTCTAGCATGAAGCCTTAACCATTAGATCAACATAGGTCTGTCCTGCCAGCAGAAGGTTAGATTGTTTTCAGAAATACTTTTCAAAGCCTTTTAAAGTACTTTTTTAGCACTGAAATCCATACCACACAGAGCCCTCTCTGCAGGCATGCAAGCTGTCACCCCACCGCACATGCGTGCACCCTTCCCGCCGGTTCATTCTTGAAATGGGTCCTTCCACCCACCCGCTACACTTACCTTTGTTTCCTCTTCTGAAGCTCAGCTGATCGCCGCCGCAGCACTGATCAGCTGTTTTTCGGCTCTGGGGGATTGCACGTGCATGGGAGGGATTGTGCGCGCATGGGGGTCAGGCACACATGGGCAAGTGTGTGTGGGCACATGCGCACGTGCACAAGCGCACACATACTTTTAGCACACGACGATGAAAAGGTTTGCCATCATGCTCTATTAGAAATGTGTGAAGAACAGCCATCAAGTGAAACCGTTTCCTCTAGCTATCTTTCTTGTGCATGCCTCCTCCTCTGTATGTAAGAGAAAAGCCACAGTCTGAACATTAATCTTACAAATAAGGTGCTCACATGAAGCAATTTCTGGTATGGTGACATCCTCATCTTTTAAAGGTGGAGCATGAGAGATTTGCCATTTCTTAAAAATCAATTTCCGTCTTCAGCTCTTGAGCAACAGCAGTCCCCTTATAAAATCTTTGAGGTTCATGCATTAAAGAAAAATTGTGTAACAAATACAGGGATAATTCAATTCAACAACTGATGATGATTCTGTTCTGGATTGATGGTTATAATCAAAACAATGTCTTTTACTGGTATAAGATCAGTAAAGTTCTTTTTACACTGGATTTTGTTTTGTTTTGTTTTATTATTTTTATTAAGAAAAATTATTTGGCTGCCCAACCCACCCATGATGATTCTGGGGGAGGCTAACATATATAATACGCCTGCATTATTTTCTGGTGAGACTCATTTCTAAAAACAAATATGCTTTTCCTTTTATTGAGAACTACAGTAGAACCTTTGCAGGAGTTTAGATAAACTTCAGAGATATTTATGGAATGTTCATAAACACTCAAGTGCTTTGTGACACCACAGCATTGAAATTCCTTTAATTAAAATGCAAGGAAAACTTGACATAAATTAAAGATAGGTAGAGATAGATATAGTTCTGCAAACTCTGTACAGTAGTTTGCAGAATGGTGCATGCGAAAGATTGGCTTTCTTAGCAGATTTAATCAAGATTTAAGAGAGGTTCGGAAAGGCAAGAATGACACCTGCTTTGGTGTACTCGTTGTGGTATCAGAATAGGAACTGGGAGACTGTGAGTTCTGGTCCCACACGACTGAAAGTGGTGGGAGGCAGGAATAGAACAGCAAAAGACATTTCAGTTTTGAGAACTCTTTTGCACTGAATAACAAAATTGCAAACATTTATGATTTCAGTAAAGGTGTTAATATTTTAAACTTCTTCACATTCCTCTGTGAATTACAGATGTTTTTAATGAATAACACTGTATCCGAAAAGCATTTAATCATTTATAATATTTTATTGTAAATTAGAATAAAATCACATATTTTGAACAAGCGATAGACCAACTTAACCAAGACTAAATCGAACTGGTTTTAGAGTAAGAGTGAACATGCCAATAAATATTATAGTTCAATTGTAAATTGATTTTTTTAGGATAAATGTTAAATCAGATTAAAATCAGGAATGCATTGCTAGTTCTAGTAACTGTAATGGAACATAAGTCTTTATGCCCATTATTTTACCAGATCATTAAATTATAGCAGCATAATGAATGCTACACACATACACACACAAATTTATAATATTAGCTTAAAGTTTATCACATTAAATTTTCACACCAGAAAGCCCTTGCAACACAATCCTTATCAAATAACTGGCTCCAATTGATTTCTGTTGCTTATTGTCTATTTTATTCTTCCTCTCCTCTGTGGAAATACCCTGATAACTAAACTGAGATACCTTTTTTTAAACCTCTTCTCTTACCTACGTAAACAATTATGTCTTTTAATATTAATTTTGGATGGAACCAATCTTTTACCTTAGGTAGCAAGATAGCAAAAAATATCTTGAAGGAGTAGTGGACAACTTTTCTCTCTGAATAATTTGCTTCCCTCATCATTAGCATTATGGCAGATCACTCACAGAAATCCTAACTGCTCCTCTTGCATATCATCATAATTGCCAGTGATATTATTGTAGATGTGGTGCTCAACTGATATCAGCATGGCTATCCTCGGCTGTATCCTCGGCAATTTTTAAAGCCTTAGTAGGTAAGCTTAATTATTTATGGGGCTCAGATGGTCTATTGATCCATCCATGTAATTTTTGGAAGTGGAGTGGAAAAGCGGAACACACAGGTGAAGAACTGGCTATGCTAATTATATCATGAGATAAGTTGCATTTCTGGGATTGTGGCCTCTGGTTTATTTTTTGGGTGAAGGATTCTTGGCCTTTGGAAGCCTGACCGGGAGGTCTTTAAATCTGTTGGTGTTAGAAACAGAGAACTTCAGATCAGATTTGGAAAGAAAGGATTGAAACAACATTTAAAATGTTTTTTATTGCTCCAAAATTTCAAAAACCATCAAACATTTATTTACTATCGAAGACCAAGCGTGCAGTGGAATTTGTTGTTTTGTCTGGAATGCATTGGGATTCAGGCTAAAATAATCACATAGCATTCTTGTACTACATGGTGGGCTATCCCTTTTGGTTTTCTATGTTATGACTGCATCATCTTCTGAAATAAGGATCACTGCTGTCCTTTCTGTGGTGAAACAAGAGTTACAGTTCAAAAACTGATGGGAGGATGTTCAAAACTAAACTAGTTTTGGTTTCATTTATGCCTACATGAAATGGGTGGGAAACATAGTTCTGATTGTTCTTCACTACTTTTTCCATCTATGAATTTGGTAATAATTTTCAGAGATTTCTAGCACCCATACACCCATAGCACAGTTTTTAACAGTATTTTAATTTATCCCGTTTTAACATTTGAAGGTTTTTATTCTTTTTTTATTCTTTTTTAATTCTTTTTTTAAAAAGGAATTTTCTTTAAAAGAATTTTTTTAATTCTTTTTTTAAAAAAGTTTTAATTCTTTTTTGTTTGTTTTATAACTTGTAAGCCACTCAGAGTCACAATTGTAGGGGAGATGGAAGGCATACAAATTGTTTAATAAATAAAATAAAAAAATGAAAGGCTGTCAAGTGTCCTGCACAATTCTGGTTGTAAGTGAAAGTAGATTGCTAGAGCTACTGGTTATCCTATGTTTACAGGAAAACCTGAATTATCTTTCTGAAGCAAATCCTTTTGGGATCTTACCCTTATGCCTAATTCTGAGTTTTTCAAGTTCATTCGCAGGAATTAGTTCTGATACAGGTAGTCCTTGACTTATTTATGACCACAATTGAACCCAAAATTTTTATTGCTAAGGAAGATAGATGTTAAGTGAATTTTGTCCCCTTTTTACAACCTTTCTTGCCAGTTGTTAAGTGAATCACTACAGGTATTAAATTTAGTAACATGGTTGTTAGGTGAATCTGGCTTACCAGGGGTGTAGAAGATGATCATATGACCCTGGGACACTGCAACCATTGCAAATGCATTCCAGTTGCCCAGCATCTGAATTTTGATCATGTGACCGTGGAGATGCTTTAACAGTCATAAGTGTGAAAAAGTCACTTTTTTTCAGTGCCATTGTAAATTTAAATTGTCATTAAATGAATAATTGTAAGTCAAGGACTACCTGAATGTCAGTCTCATAAAACCCTTCGTATACATGAAGGGGTTCAGCATGCACAAGGAAGAATTTTGGGAACTGCTGGTAGGGCACATAATATTACATGGTCAGTCTATACTCACCTCAACATCTCTAGTATTGAACATGGACACATAGTGAGGAATCCCTTGACCTCCACAAGGGATCAAGATCAAGGGATTTTTGGGTTAATATGTGAAAAGTTCCCTTGTCTTTTAGATAGTTTAGAGCAAGGCTGTCAAACTCCCGGACCGCAGGCTGGATGTGTCACGTGCTGGCCACGCCCATGCCTGGTTTAGCAAAGGGGGGGGGAAGTCCTGATATGTCACGTGATGCCATCATGACAACGTGAGTTTGACACCCCTGATATGGAGCATTACTTGAACTCTATTGACGTTGACAAAATTACCATCAATCAATTGCAAAAAGCAGCTTTATTTGGAATAGCTTATATCTTCCAACAATACATTTAATACCATCAAACAACAACTGCCTATCTTGAGTCCTTGAAAGAGCCAAAAAAGCCAATGCAATCTAGGATTGGCAATCTAGGATTGCATTAACAGAGAGAGAGAATCAAGATCACATGAAGTATTAGTACCACTTCAAAAAGTCTTCGTAAGATCACACCCGGAATCCAGTTTTGGTCACCATATTATAAAAAAAAACATTGAGACTCTGCAAAGTGTGCAGAAAAGAGCAACAAAGATGATTAGGAGACTAGAAGCTAAACATGTGAAGAACAGTTGCAGGAATTGGGTTTGTCTGGTGAAAAGAAGGACTAGGGGTGACATGATAACAGTCTTCCAATATTGGAGGGGCTACCCTGAAGAAGAGGGGGTCAACCTATTTTCCAAAGCACCAGGAGGCAAGACAAGAAACAATGGCTGGGAACTAACCAAGGGGAGAAGCAACCTGGAATTGAGGGGAAATTTCCTCTCAGTGAGGACAATTAAGCAATGGAACAGTTTTCCTTCCGAGGTTGTGGGTGTTCCATCCCTGGAATCTGTTAAGAAGACTGGACAGCCACTTCTCGGGAAAGGTGTGGGAATGGTATATTCCTTTCAGCAGGAAGTTGGACTGGAAGACTTCCAAGGTTTCTTCCAACTCTGATATTCTGTATTCAAAGGACTTGATAGAGGATAAAAATGCCAAATCCAGTCTAAACATTTGGCTGACTGTCTGATGAAAGATAATATATACTTTCTCATTGTTTACATGCTTTCTCCTAGAAAGTACAATTCTCCTGAAATACATGCAGCCATCAAGGCAAACATTGTGAATTTATATGTATGTTTTAAAATACAGGCAGTTCTTGACTTACACCCACATTGAGCCAAAATTTCTATTGCTGAGACATTCGTTAAATGAGCTTTGCCCCATTTTATGACTTTTCTTGCCACAGTTTTTAAATAAATCATGGCTGTTGTTAAGTTAGTAACACAGTTGTTAAGTGAATCTGGCTTCCCTATTGACTTTGCTTATTTGAAGGTCACAAAGGTGGATCACATGACTCCTGGATACTGCAACCATCATACGAGTCAGTTGCTAAGCATCTCAGTTTTGATCACATGACCTTGGGGATGCTGCAATGGTCATAAGTGTGAAAAATGGTCACAAATCACTTTTTCAGTGCTGTTGTAATTTCAAACAGTTACTAAATGAACTTTTGGAAGTCGAGGATTACCTGTATAAGTGATCCACAAAAATCAAATAATAATTACTGTTTTCAGTGCAGAAAACACTCAGGACAACTGATAAGAACAGCTTTATTTTAAAGGTGTACTTTCCCAGGTTTCAGTTATTATTAAAACTGGAAATGGAAAGCATGAAAATGTGCTCACATCACCTTTCCTTAATCTGAGTTTCCAGAAAGAGTCAAAGGGTTGAAGGCTCTCTCTGCAAAAGGACAATACAAATGTTAGCCTTTTGATCACAGAGATAGTTGTGTTTCGTCAATCTAGGGATAGGCACAGACTCAAGTGTATAGTATCAACTTCTTCCCACCTTATAGGTAGTAGGTATGGGAGGTCACTACTCTGAGTCAGTGTGTGCATGAAACCAAATTGTAAAAGTAAGCTGTGTGTAACAGAATTCATTCAGAGAACTCATCCATATCTGCAAAGTTTTATCTGATTCAGAGAAACTCAAAAAGTAAGGTTTTACATTTAGGCAAGAAAAACTAAATGTACAGGTATGGATAAGGTGAAACCTGACTCAGCCGTGAGAGGGATCTTGAAGTCCTAGTGGACAGTCACTTAAATATGGGCCAATAGTGCGCGGCAGCAGCCAAAAAAGCCAATGTCTAGGTTGTCTTAACAGAGAGAGAATCAGAATCATGTGAAGCATTAGTACTGCTATATAAAGCCTTAATAAGATCACACTTAGAATACTGCATCCAGTTTTGGTCTCCATATTATAAAAACCATGTTGAGTTTCTGGAAAGAGTGCAGAGAAGAGCAGGAATTGGGCCTGTCTAGTTTAGTGAAACGAAGAACTAGGGGAGACATGCTATCAGTGTTTCAATATTTGAGGGGCTGCCACAGCCTATTTTTCAAAGCACCAGAAGGCAGGACAAGAAGCAATGGGTGGAAACTAACCAAGGAAAGAAGCAACCTAGAACTAAGGAGAAATTTCCTGACAGTGAGAAAAATTAATCAGTGGAATGGCTGATTCATGGGTGATCCATCATTGGAGGCTTTTAAGAAGAGATTGGAGAACTATTTGTCTGAAATGATATAGAAACGCCTGAGAAGGATTGGACTAGAAGACTTCCAGCATCTTATGTTATTTTGCCATTCTGCCTCTGTCAAACAAAAATGTGTTCCTGGCACTGCCCCAGATGGGCCTCTATGTGGCAGCAGCAGGCTACTGCTGCACCTGGGCACCTGTAGGGGGAGATACTGCGCACCCTCGATACGTATAAGGAGCACACACGCTCCCTCTCAAGCTCTTTACCTCACTTTCCCAAATGTAGTCTCAACAGAGACGTCCCTACTATTCTTTTACCTCCAATAAAGACTATCCTGATTTTATCTGATCCTTTGGTATGTAGCTTCATCCTAAGATCCCAGCCTCACATCCTACATGACAGCCTCCACCAGAAGTCATGATTCAGTGTCCAGGAATATGCAAGGAGAAGACTTTGGGAAGTGGGATGCTCAAAAAAGTCAAAACTATGTGATCAAAGCCCCACCACTTTTTAATTGCCGCCTCGAGTTCCCCTGGAAGGGGTGAAGAGAGGCGGGGTACAAATCTAATAAATAAAATAAATAAATAAATAAATAAATAAATAAACAGTATAAATTCAATATCATATATAAAATTCTAACAAACCCTGAAATATGATAAAACATCACAGTGCATTATCTGCACGCTACCAAAATTCTCACGTCTATAACCTTTGACTGGGTGAAATGATCCACTTTAGGCTTAGGGCAAAATGTTTTCTACCAAGATACCTCATATAGTCTAATTTACAGAATGCCGAGACCCCAGACTCCCCTGGAGTAAAATTTTAGAAAGTTGTGGCTTCTTTAGTGCTGCTGGGTTGCTGCAGCATCAATGTTCCCTCACAACTTCCCACAAGTCCCACATCCCTGTGTGCTCACACTTGATTTCCTCCACCCAGCAACAGCCATTTACCTGTGTTACATAAAATATGTGAACATGTGCTAGCCATGGAATTAATGTAACCTATCCACTGCGTGGCAACATAGAATGCCTTGCTACCCACAGGAAGAGGAGGGGTTTCTATCTACTTATATAAACCTTCCTCACACCACACACCATGCTCTTTGTATCATGTTCTTGCTGGGGGAGACATGCATGTTTGCCCCCACCTACTTAAGAACTCACAGACAGCCTTTTTACTCTTTTACTTTTGTTTATTTTAATAAAGTTTAGTTCTGTTTGAAGCATCTGCCTCAAGCATCTTCTTATGGTTAGGGGCATCCAAACAATCCATCGATCAGCCATCACATCCTTCACAACCTGCTTGTTTAGAAGGAAGGGAAGGAAGGAAGAGGGAAGAAGGGAGAAAGAGGTAGAAGGATGGAAAGAAGGAAACAAGGAAAGAGGAAAAGGAAGGAAGGAAGGAAGGAAGGAAGGAATAGGGAGGAAAGGAAAGAAAGGGAGGGAGAAAGGGGGAGATAGGCAGGAAAGAAAGAAGGGAGAAAGGAAGAGGAAGAAGGATTAAAGGAGAAAGGAAGGAACAGGAAGGAAGGAGGAAGATTTCTGTCAGCTTCCCACAAGAAAACTCTCTGGGGAACCCTATCGGAAATGGGAAGCTCCCACTGATTTTCAGCCCATCTGTGGTTGTCATTCTGTTTTGGTTAAGGAAATTTCTCTGAAATGATGAGCCATGTTATAACAGCGAGAAATGCACATTAAAAATCCACAGCTACAATTTTAAAACCCTGGTCAGCCACCCTAAAATCATGGATTCCCAGAAGGGAAGGCTTCAGTGCAGAAATAACTTTTTAAAATTCTTCATAAAAGAAAACGGAGACGCCAACTTAAATTCCAAGGAAAGGCGGTCTATAATACTGGTGCAACCACTGAGAAAACCTTGATTGGATGTTACAAAAGTACTTGGAAGCAGCCTCTCCCAAGCAATAGTTAATTGCTAATTTTCAAAAGCATCCACAGTTTTCAGCTGGGATGTCTGCAGTCTTATGCCCACTCAATGTTTCCTTATTTTCAGTAATTTCTTCTCTGTCAATGTGAATCCCTTGCTCTTATACATGTAATTATATTAGGGGAAGAAAACCCTCTTCTTTTCGTGTAAAAGTTAAATACTATAGTTGAGACATGATTTTTATGACATCTAAGTGCTAATGAAGAAAGTAGTTTTTATCTTTGCCTTCCCAAGGCCAGTAATTTTCTTTAGTTTTGAAAGGAGGGAATTGAATTGGCACTTTATTATAAAAGCAACTCCTGTTCACGTTCATTAGCACTGAAGTATTCACAAGTCCAAGTACTATAATTCTCTCCCAGGACTGCACCTGTCTTGCAAATACCACATTGTTCATGAATCTTTAAAAAAATACATAAAGAAACTTAAGTATTGTTAAGGGAGTAATCCTAAGGAATCTTTAATTAGAGAGCAGGTCCCATTAAGTATAGGAGATTTAATTCTACACAGTAACATATACAGGTAGTTTTTGACTAAACAACTGCAATTGACACAGGAACATCCATCACTAAGCAATGCAGTCATTCATTGCTGATTTTATAATTCTTTTTGCCATACTTGTTAAGGGTACAGAGAAGAGCAACAAAAATGATTATGGGATTGGAGGCTAAATCATATAAAGAATGGTTCCTGGAACTGGATATGTCTAGTCTTATGAAAAGAAGGACTAGGGGTGACATAATAGCAGTGTTCCGATCAAGAGTGGGTTCGGCCTGGTTCAGATGAACTGTTAATTGAATTAAGCTATCGGTTCGGCCGAACCGTTTGTTAAATTAAGGTACCGGTTTGGTGAACTGGTAGTTGGGTCCACCCACCCACTCCTGCACTATAACTTACAGCTGAGGCATGGCAGAGCTGAAAAACAGCTGATTCGTGCTGCTGCACCAATCATTTTCGGCTCTGCCGTGCTTCAGCTGTATTTTGGTCCTAATGTGATGTACGCACAGTGAAGGGGTTGTCAGACCAGTAGAAACCCACCCCTAGTTCCGATATCTCAGAGGCTGCCACAAAGGAGAGGGAGTCAAACTATTCTCCAAAGCACCTGAGGGTAGAACAAGGAGCAATAGGTGGAAACTAATCAAGGAGAGAAGCAACTTAGAACTAAGGATAAATTTCCTGACAGTTAGAACAATTAATCAGTGGAACAACGTGCCTCCAGAAGTTGTAAAAGTTCTAAAACTGGAAGTCTTTAAGGAGAGATTGGATAACCATTTGTCTGAAATGGTATAGAGTTTCCTACCTAAGCAGGGGGTTGGACTAGAAGACCTCCAAGATCCCTTCCAACTCTGTTATTCTAAACATTTCTAAATAAATTTCACAGTAATTAAGGGAATCAGATTTCCTTCCGTGATTTTGCTTATCCGAAGCCAGCAGGGAACGTGACCCTGGGATGCTGCAAACATTGTAAATGTGAGCTGTTTGCAAAGTACCCAGGTTGTGAGCATGTCACCATCAGGGATGGGTTTCTCCTGGTTCGCTGGTTACCCGCTTTGTGGACGCGCGTCCCGATCGGCTGTCAAAAGCGAGCTGCGTGGGATTGCCTCTTTGTAGTGTTCTGAAAATACTCTGATCCAACAGCT
>JANHGC010001556.1:84656-99433 GCA_027560395.1 Boaedon fuliginosus | reverse complement strand
TCCCTTGTCTTTTAGATAGTTTAGAGCAAGGCTGTCAAACTCCCGGACCGCAGGCTGGATGTGTCACGTGCTGGCCATGCCCACGCCTGGTTTAGCAAAGGGGGGGGGGGGGAAGTCCCAGTACATCACGTGACACCGCCGTGACAATGTGACTTTGACACCCCTGGTTTAGAGGATTTTTTTGTAGTTAATTATTTAACTCACAAAATATTTAGGGTCTCTCTCTCTCCCCCCACCCTCTCAATATAGATTGTCTGTCTGTCTGTCTGTCTGTCTGTCTGTCTGTCTGTCTGTCTATTTATCATACATCAAGTGGACTTTTTACGAATTTTTTTTGGAAAGGTGTTTTCCTATATGGCTGGAATAAACAAACGTGTTATTGTGCTGAAGGAATAGCAGCGTATTCAAAATGTGAAAGGAATGGCTAATTTTCTGGAGGTCATGCTCTTTCCCATAATCCAGATTGCACTGCATTGTCAATGGAAAAGGAACAACTGAGTGGAATTCTCATTATTTCTTCCCATGGTGTGTTCTTATTGAATTATTGCCAGGTATTGCTAGCAGATGCTCATCAAGCCACTGCAGGGCTCCTGTGTTAATTGAACTATAATGGGAATGACAGCAGGGAAGGTCAAAAATGATAGGACCAGGGATGATATAACACGAACTCTGGTCTCTTATAAACTGAGGAGGCAATTGCCCTTGCTAGGGTATGCTTCTATAAAAGTTTTCTTAGAAGTCTTGGTAAGAAAGGAGTTAATTTCTGCAGCTTTGTTTTTACACTAACTAAATGCTGGGTTATAAATCCTGTTCAGGGATTTAACTGAAATAGGTGCTGAAATATACACAATGCAGTTCATTCTGCCCACCTCCTATCTCCTGTCTTAGCAACCCAGATATGACATCCCTACTTATATGCAGTCTATACTGCTTCTGTGTTTTGAATTCCTAGGGATTCTTAGCCTACATTAGGGTAGGCAATGTTCAACCTTGGAAACTTTAAGACTTGTGGACCGGCTGGGGAATTTTGGGGGTTGAAATCCACAGGTCTTAAAATTGCCAAGGTTAGACACCTCTTCTTTACGGTCTTAAGACCACATGAAGTTCTTCTCACATTCAAGCAAGTAGTAGTAGAATTCTATTTCACATTTGCGGCTCAACCTACTATGGCTAAGAATCGAGAAGAGGAACTCCCTCCTACCTACATAAGGGTAATTTCCTCTGTTTGGAAAAGTGACAAATACTGTACATTAAGGGCTACTGAACCTCCTATGTCAAAGTGCAAAATAGTCAAAGCCAGACAAATCGTTAGTCGTATGAAGTGGAAAATTGCGTCTATTGTAAGAAGGTAACAAATATGCGAGTTCATTTCCAAAGTGAAATCTACTTTCTGGCTATCACATTAACCGGATCAGTTCTACATTACTACAAATGAACTTGCTGTTGCAGTGGTTATCCTTAGGCTTGCCAGGCTGGTTCCCCCCGCCCCACTGCATTATTAATCAGGCTAATGATGTGTTTGTTCATTTCAAGTGCTTTAATACTGCCATTCAAGTGGAACTCTCTCAGACCAATTTGCATGATAAAATGTAAAAATAGTGAAACCTAGCTATGTCTAAGGGAAACAGGAGGTGAAATTTAAAGTTACAATCAAGAGTCAAATCTAAAATATACAAAATAAAGATGGATACCTTCCTATTTAAAGAAAACAGAAAAAACCCCAAATCATTATGAATTGTGACCCAATATCCCATAAAAATTTACAAAAATACTAATTTTATGTGCCTGTCACTTGAATGCCTTTTACTATCAGGAACATTTTTATTGACTCTTGATTGATCCTGACCATATTCATAAAGATACAAACAGTTCTTCAAGTAAGTGGGCTGCAAGGTATTGAGGAAGTTGATGGATAGGTGTCTGTGGCTGGGAGCTAGTGACTAGATAACACATTAGGAGGATCCTTCTTACCGTTTATTGGAGTTGGGATTAAGAGAGCAGGTTTCAAGAGGGATCGTGAAATTTCATAAGGCTAGATGCTAAGCTACAATATCAGGAAAATGCGTGGCTGGATTTGTGTGATGGAATGATGAAAATCAAGCTGTTTGGAATAATTGATTTAGAATTTTGGTCCCACAAAACAGCGTATGCTTCTGTTTCCCACCTAGGATTTCTGCTTAGAGATAAAGCTGGGTCTTCTGCTACATTCGTGCTGTGAAGAGGTGAACTGCCTATTAAAATCTAAGCTTGCATACTAAATAAAGTAAAATTAAGCTTAAGCTCATTAAACTTACTAGCCTTTAAAGTGCAAGACAAAAACAGCAAGTAACAAACACACTCTTGCGGAATAACATGGATTTAACATCCCTCAAATGTGGTTACATGTTGAAAGTCTACATTCTTTTTAACTTAGCTTTATTGGTGATGAGCAAAATGCTGGTCCTCCCTTTGTGATCAGTCCTTATTTTGAGTGCGTGTAAGAAAACCTTGGCTGCTCCAGCTGTGATTTATGCAGCATGAGGTGCAAACCTTGACTTTTCTTGCCGTAACAATTCAGTGGCTTCAGTCTCACCTATTAATGGCAGGTTTTTTCAAAGCTGTGGTTTGCTTAACAAGCCACAATAATCTGTGGCTTGCACATAGTACAAAACTGTAACGAGCACATTTAACAAGAATGGACAAGCATAAGGAATAATTTCAGAAAGCCAAGGTTTTGGCAAGGTAGTAAAATGTGTGTTGTATCATCACAATTCAAACTCTGTCCATTTTATACTTTTGTGTGCAGCATTTGTACAAAGAAAAGGAGTGATGCATAATTTATCATTTACTCCTCTCCTGTCAGGTTAAGCCAGGATCCATGAAGCCAGAGTTCATTTCTTTATTTTCTTACATACAATAGATAGAATCTTGCAAGACTAAACCCTTATTACTTTCTCCCTGATGGATATATCCTTTCTAGGGCAAGGGTGTCAAACTCACATCACGGCAGCGTCACATGATGTATTGGGACTTCCCCCCCCCTTTGCTAAACCGGGCATGGGCGTGGCCAGTGCGTGATGCATCCAGCCCATGGACCGGGAGTTTGACAGCCCTGTTCTGGGAATAGCTATCCTCAGTTTCCCCCTCTCCTCTCCAGCTCAGGACTGTGCTGTTCTTGTGTCTCTTCTCTTTTTGGAATCTGCTTCATCCTTCCTAAGAAATTACAGTTTCATGGTACTCCATCATACCATCTCCTCCCTTCCCTCCTGTGGGCATCATCTCTCACATCTCTACCTCCACCCTTCACCCCTGACATCCATGCTTAATAAAGTACATTGATGAAATCCATTCCAGTCGTGAGAATACTTGTGAAGAAGTGAACAAACCCCAGGCCCTGAATATGTTTGAGCATGTTTGTGGTACATTCAGATTTAATTTACATGAAAAGACTCCTGCTATGGTTTATCTATATTGCTATATATTATTTTATTCATTCTAAAAATGTATAGAAAGCTACTGATTTCCCAACAAGAATCCAAATCTCCATCTTTTCTTTGATTGTATAGTATCCCAGAAAACCCAGTTTTGGCTGAATATACAGTAGAATAGATTTGGATGTAAGAGTTCCCATGTTGTGCTCAACATAAATATGATACGATATGGTAGATTTGAAGGTCAGGTTTCAGCATTTAACATGCTATTTAAACATACTTTGGTGTATGTTGCTCTCAGCGTCATCCTTTTCCAATTCTTTCAATTATGTGTTTAACTGTCAACTTTTGGTAATGTAAGGATCCCATTATTTGGGTGATATTTTTATTATATTGTATTCAGGCAATTGATCAGATGTATCATGCCATATTAAAACACCCCCCCCCCCCCCACACACACACTGATTTTACTTGCATCTCTTTGCCAGTGATCCATAAAAAGACCAGTATAAAAAACAGGATAATTTTATTTTAAAGGAAATTATCCAAACTAGGGAGTAATTTCTTTGCTTTTGCTAATAGCCCTCAGTGATAACTGGAATGTAAGAGTAATATCATTTCATAGAAGAATTCTGTTCTACGATTCTTTTAATTAAAATCCTTTTTGCTGATTGAAAGTTCATTCTCTGGTGTTTTCCTTAATATATTCGTAGTGCATCCGTTTGGACTCCCTTGTTGGCGATATCTTTCATTATAATCCATTTAGCTGAGTTCATAATTAAACTTCTAAATACAAAGCTTTCATCATTATATTTTCAGATCATATACTGAAATTCAAAAGTTGAAGTCAAAGAGAAGTTTGTAGGTTTCATATTTCTCTTCCCCCTTCATGGCAATTGAACTGAAGGAATATTTTAGAGCTCATATAGGAAAAGCATATAGAACTATAGATAATTATGCCCCATTTGGTCATCATTTCAGAACTATTTCTTACCTAAAATGAGAAACAGAATGAGGAGTGGGCAGAAAAAGCGTTGAGAGCTGAAGCAACCTCTGATTTCCTGCTGGCTTCCCCATTGAATTTCCTTGTGAGAATTTGGCAGCGAGCATCAGAAATCTTCCCTTCCCTTTCTTTCCCTTCCCTTCCCTCTTCCCTCCCTTTTCCTCCCTTCCCTTCCCACTAAGTGGCTGCTGCTGGATGGGGAAGGGAGCAGGGGATTGCAAGTGTGGCTGAGAAATTGCCACAGAACATTGAAAAAAGCAGCCCAGCAGAAGTTAGCAGCACTGAAGCAGCCACAACTTCCCCAAATTTCATTCCCTCAGGAATCATGGGTCCCAAATTTTGGACACATTCTGTATGCTAACTCATTTGAAGTACTGTACCTTGGTTCAAAAATTGTTTCCCCATTTTGCCCAGTTAAAAGTCACAGCAATGAAAGTTTTAATAGATAGTAGAGATAGATAGATTGCATTATTGGGGGGGGGGGAATAAGTAGCAAAAATAAAATGAAAAAAAAAGGAAGAAAGTGAAAACTAAGTAATTGCTTCTAGGCGATTTTTCAAGAGTAAAGCTGTAAAGAATATTCCCCTCATCCCTTGTATTAATCGGATTCATCAAAGAAGAGGTTAATGCCTTTTCTTTGTGTTCACATTGATTTTTGAAAGGGCTTGCTTTAAAAATAGTTGATGTTCTAGTAGCCCTAGAGTCCTAAATGTGCTAGGCTACCTTTCCCAGAATTTGCAGCCTCTGAGATCAATGGCTCATCAGGCTATCGTAGACTATGAAACAAGTATTCCTGAGTACCTAGAGGGCTTTTTTTTTTTTCTTTTTACCAAAAGTTAGTCTAGAAAATTAGAAGCGGGTACTGTATTTCTTCAGGTGTTCTAAAAATCCTCTCACTCCTTACTCAGTGACAATTGCCTTCCTCTCCAAAATTCTGTCCCAGCTTTCTCATTCTCCTTTCAGCTGGCTTCTCTCCAATTACATTGCTTCTTCCTTCCTTCAAGTCTCTCCAGCTTTCTCGCATGGAGCATTGTTCCTTTAAGTGTATATGGCCTTACAACTCCTATTGTCTTCCCTGGTGCTTCAGTTCTTTGCTTTAGCTAAGCTCCCTGCTTTGCATCTGCTGTGGCACAGGCTTTCATCCATTCCTGACTTAAGTTGACTTAAAAAGCATCCGTTTTCAAAGCCGGGAATGAAAAGGCAGAGGAGAGAGTTTTCTCTCAACTCTACATTTTTACTTCACACTCTGTGCTTCATTTTCTCCCCCATTAGTCTGTACAATATGGATATAGTCATATGAAGACACACACACACACACACACTTGCATATTCACAGACAGACAGACAGACAAACAGATAGACTGTGGACAGCTGAATGAGAAATAAACTCCCTTATTTCTCCTCATTAGCCGCTATAAACTCTGGAGGCTTGAAATTTACAATAGGTGAAACATGAAGAGGTTTGGAGGTCTTCATAATGCAATTTATTCACGGTGTGGCGGATCTGCAAATGGTGTCTTGCCATATGTGTGGTTTTTTTTTAAAAGCTTTACATGAACTATTAATATTCGTGACTGTTATAAAAACTGAGATTCTGATTTTGCTATTTAACTCTGAGTGAGTCTAGCGAGTCAAAGTAATTTGCTTGACATCGAGATATGAGGATCTGGCACAGAGCGTTTTAATTTATTATGGTTTTTCCTGACTTGACAGAATCTCTGTACACATGTCAAGGGGAGCAGCTGATCTGTTTGGTTTTGCAACCATCGCTCCCTTTATCACAAATATGCTGAGACTTTGAAGTAGGGCTCTTATGCATATAAAGAACTTGATACCAGCCAGTGATACTTTTAATCCTTTGAATTCATTAACTTCAGATATTTCTTCACTTGGCAGGTGCTGTGAATTGCAGAACTTGGAAAGCATCTTTGCATGTCCAGCCACGCATCTCAGTTCGACCGATAAAAGCTGTTGTTTCTTCCTTTGACCTCTTCTATCTCTATTCTGTTTTGTTTTTAGAAAACCACAACCTCAGGTGGTGATTAGGATCTAGACATTCTGCCAGAAAGCATTTTTAGGTGATAAACAAACTGCAGTAGAATATTTGTAGAAGAAAACCTGCATTAATCTCTTGGTGAATTCTGATAAAACGGAGCTGAACTCATGCTAGGAATAAAGAACAAGAAACCCATAGGGAATAGATTCAAACTAAAGTTGATTAATAATAGGCAGAATGATAGAGGGAACTGGGAGAGACAGGAGCTGTTTATTTATTTATTTATTTATTTTATTTTATTTTATTTATTAAATTTGTACCCCGCCTCTCTTCCCCGATCAAGGGGAACACAATATAGCATGTTTACTTAAATATGTTCTGCTGTATATATTTAGCTTTCTCAGCCCAATTCACCTCATAGAGTTGTTGTGGGGAAAATAGGAAGACGAAAATGAGTTAGATATGATCACTGCCTTATTTGTAAAAATTAAAGGCAGGGTATGAAAAAAATAAATAAATAAAAATACTTTAGTTAATTGATACTTCATTTATTCTCTAAAATTACTTTAGCAATACCAATAGCACTTAGACTTATATACCATCCCATAGTGCTTCACAGCTTTCTCTGGGCGGTTTACAACGTCAGCCTATTGCCCCCAACAAACTGGGTCCTTATTTTACCGATCTTGGAAGGATGGAAGGCTGGGACAGTCATGAGCCCCATCAGGCTGTGGGCAGAGTTAGCCTGTAATACTACATTCTAACCACTGCACCACCAGGGCTTTATAGAACTTTAGATTTGAACAGACCCATTAGTCACCCATCTTTCTATAACAGAGGTGTCAAACTCAATTTCATTGAGGGCCGCATCAGGGTTGTGTTTGACTTTTGGGAGGCCAGAGTGGGTATGGCAAGAGTGGGTGTGGCCAGCTCGGGGGTGCCTTTGTCAGGCGTGCCTGTGGTGGCCTGAGCACTCCCGAGCTCCATTTTTTGGCTGTGAGGCCACCTACAACCCTCTGCTAGCAAAAATGGAACTCGGGAGGGTTACCCGAGGCCCTCCTGGCTCCATTTTTGCTGGAAAAAGCATTATGGGTCCGTCCTTTGCTGTTTCCAGGGCGGCCCTGCAGGCCAGATCTAAGCACCCCATGGGCTGGATCTGGCTCCTGGGCCTTGCGTTTGACACCCCTGTTCTATAGGGTAACTCTGAGAGGCTTAGAGTCATAAAAATATATCTATACCAGTGGTGGCGAACCTTTTGGAGGTTGTGTGCCAAAAATGCATGCATGTACATGTGTGCGCGTGACTGTGTGCCACTGCACACCCACTCTGTGCGCATACGCACGTGGAACCTCCCCCCTGCACATGCACACGTGCAACCTCCCCCGCACTCCCTGTCCCCTGCGCATGCATGCAGGGGGCGGGGCCTCCCCGCACCCCCCCTAACCAACGGCCACCTGATTTTTGGGCCTCTGGTGCTCAACTTCCCTGTACTCCTCCGTCCCTGCGCATGCATGCATGACCCCATTTGCCCTGTGCATGCGTAGAAGAGACCCGAAAATCAGCTGGCCGGTGCACATGCTCAGTGGAGCTGAGCTGGGTATCGGCTCGTGTGCCAGGCGACATGGCTCCGCGTGCCACTTTGGGTCCGTGTGCCATAAGTTCGCCATCACTGATCTATACAAATACAATTAAATCATAATTAAAATCAAACATTGAAACCTAAGGTCACATGGGAAGGGCTGGGGTGGAGTGGGGGGGGAGGCGTAATCTGTTGTTACTCGATCAACCCCTCCTCTGTGCTGTCCCCCCACTGGGGCCCTAGGCAAAATGGGAGAGCCAGGCCTTTAGCCCTTATGAAAGGATAGAAGGCTATAACATTGGGCTTAAAATATTTGTATTTGTGTATTTGCAGCTCAGAGATCGGTCCCATTATATATCATATTAGAAACTATTAAAATGCTCTAAGGACAGCTGTGTAATATATGCTCAGAGAAAGGCAGGCTTTGAAATTCACCCAGTCCTTATAGCAGTTCAAGAGAAAAAGCATGTGCATGATCATGAACAAGTCCTAGGATCCTAGCTCAGTGTTGGGGAACTCGAAAAGATTGTACAAACCGACAGGATTTTGATTCTCATTTCATCATGTGAAAGGTTCATGATGAAGCATAGTTATTAAACCGAAGGAGAGGACTTCCAACCAAATCCCAGAAGCCTTAATTTTCTATTCAATCAATAATGTTATGCAACAGATGCAAGCTGCTGCTCTCCAGTTGTGTTGAAGCCACAACTGGGTTTCCTGGCATTGTTTCTGCTATCAGTAAATAAAGGGAGAGAAAGTGAAGCTGGAGCTGAAATAATTTTGAAGTTGGCTTGACCTATAGAAGACCTGAAGCAAGGGGTTTGTATTTAAAATCCTCAGTGTTGAATTAAAGAAATAAACTAAATTAAACATAACAAATAGTCCCAATAATTTTTCTTAATCAGAACAGATGCTGAATTTCAAATTAGGCAAAACCTTTACATAATTTTACTTTCTCATTTATATAAGCTAAAAGCCATTGACTCCATGATCATCATTAACTATGCTGCTCAATTATATTAATGAATGAAATCAGACCAAAATGTTATAATTATGCCATGCTGAGTAGGCTAAATCTGAAGGGTAGAATTATATCATGATGGAGACCTTAAAATTTAATTATATAGCACTGCACTAAAAAACTGTGTGGATATATATGTGTATGGAGACAGAGCTTGCTTGATATGTCATGTTTTAGATGTTAGACTAGGAATATGGAAACAGATTGCTGGGTTACTTTAAGCCAATCACTCTCTCTTAGCATAACTTACCTTACATGGCTGTTGTTCTTGGGAAAAATTGGTAGAGAGATCATGATGCATATAGCTTTTAGCTCCTGATTAGAAGGCGGGATAAAAAGTGTGTACTGTATGCTTGTGTATGTGTGCATATACAATGTAATATCTTGTTTATATATAATTAATAAAAAACAAAGAAAAAAAGGAAGAGAGCAAAACAATATTCTCTTTCTCTCTCCCTCCTTACATCCATCCATCCATCCATCCATCCATCCATCCATCCATCCATCCATCATCTATCTATCTATCTATCTATCTATCTATCTATCTTCTATCGTCTCCCAATTGTCAAGGTCTATGCTTTCACCATTCACTTCCTTTGTTCCCAAAAGTTACATGTTCAAAACCTGTGCAAGTACTCTAACTGTAGCATTCTGAGTATACCTTCTTTACCCCAATGCAACAAGAATTAAACAACAGGTTAGCTAAACAACAGTTTTGGTTGTCTGGATTGGCCACGTGCACTAACGTGTCCATTACAAAACATTCCGGGAATGCAATCAGAGAGAGAATAAAAACAAATTTGTGAAATTGTAGCAGAAGGAGTGCCAGAATCTGGGGGCAGAGTGAAAAGAAGGATCAGCCTAGAATCCCTACATAGCCACAAACGAAGTCCACTCCCCCCACCTTGAGTGTTGTTGAGCCTTAGCTTAACTCCTAGCAGGTGTCTGTCAACCATTAGTTGAAAAGATTCCTATGCACAGAGATGAGTAGCAATAAATCAGTTTAATTGGACCTTCACTTGTGGACCTGATCTTTTGTGCCTGACAGAGCTCAAGGAGATGAAGTGATTTCTTTGTTCAATAAGCTACTCATCAAATGATAGATAGTTCCTGAAAAGAAACAGATGAGCCTTAATAGGCTTGAAGTCATAGCTCTGTCTGACCCACCAGTTCAAAGAGAGCCATAATCAGTCATAACCTCCCAATGGCCTAGTGGTCTTATAGCAGCACATTATCTTGCCATAATCATACATCCAAAGTATTAAACCAAAACACTACATGGAAAATGGAGGGTGAAGCTGAATTCAAAGCCTTGAACTGAAGCAGCAGGTCTTCCATTTTTTCATCAGATTTTTCATCTGTCTAAGCAACATCTTAACAAGGGTGAACCGAACTATTATTGTCTATGATCCATAACTGCAGCCCTAAATTAATCTGGTCAATACTGGTATTACCCAACTGAGATCTTTCCGATTGGTTTGGGGATAGTAAAATAATACATTATTCTGTTACTCCTTTGAAGTGATACTCCCTGGAAAAAAAATATATTATTCCTCATCATGAAATAAGAAACAAGATAAAACATCTAAGTGATACATCAATTTGATTGAGGCGATAGTAAAATATATAGTCGGGTTTCATCTGATTTAGTTTAGTTTAATCTTAGTTTCTTGTTTTAACTTGGAGCCTTCTGTCTTAGCCTCCATTTCTGTAAGAATCTTTCCTGTTACACAGGGAATGTAAGAATTGTAATTATTAAAAGAATTGTAAAAATGTAAGAATATAATTATGTAAGAATGCATAACAATCATCTCCATAAGTATCCCCCCTGCCCCATTCTTTGCTTATTTGTTTCAGGGAAGAGATTTCCTGGAATAATCTTTGCATTAACCTTTTACTTTCAAAAGACATTATTGCTTTCTTTGACTTTTGAATTACTTCCCACAAATTCTGGAAATGTAATTTGGTATTAACTGCCAAATAGCTGATCTGCCTTATTATGAAAGACCTGGTGAAAATTCACTCTCTGCTCCCCCAAAATCTTCTAAATAGAATAATTGCTTCAAAGCAGGGCTTGGATCCTAAGGAAATTATATTGCATTACTGAAATCATTAATCTCCCTTTTTTTTTCAATCCTATTTTCACCAAGGAGTTAAAAATTTTTTACTGAATTAGAGAGGGGGAAAGGAATTGAATTCAGTAGTAAATTTGATATCGTATCCAAAACACTGATGGGGGTTACAATCCAAATCACCAAGTTTCCCACCTCTGTTTAAGCCCTTCCTTGTCAGGTGTGAAGAATCAGGACCACATGTTAAGTTCCAGTTAAGATGATTTATTGCTCAAGCTATACACGAGAACCGAGCCAACTAACAGATCAGCATAAAATTAGTGCTAGATAAAAGTTAATGAAATTCAAGACGGCCTAGCCCTGGATTGCTTATGGGAACATAATGACTCCAGGCTAATTCCTCTCTTGACTCCACACCCAGTCTTCGCCTCTTCTCTCACATCAACTATGTTGCCTTTCCTTTAAGACAGGGGTGTCAAATTCGTCACACACTGGCCACACCCACCCATTTTAGTGAAGGGGGGAAAGTCACAATATGTCACGTCACAACACGAGTTTGACACCCCTGATATATGTGAACCCAGCTTTGTTTGGAAGAATGCCTCATTTTAGATCTAACTTCCTAATTTCAATTTCAACTGTTTATGAAACTACCTCACACAATGAACCAACTGAAATTATTTTGGGAAGGCCTTTTCGTTGGCAATTACTATTTCCAATTCTCTTTGTCTCCTAAGAATTGTAAGTTATTCACCTCTGATCTGCTACACATCTATAACTAGTTGTGTCCAAACTTGCTAACAAAAATTTAATGCTTTGGCCATCACGTTATATGAATAAGCATTATTGCTTTGCCTTGGAAAGAAAAGGTTTTTTGTAGGAAAAGGGCTGAAGTTGTTAAAAAAAAAAGAAGAATGAATAAGGCTTCCATGCTTAAAATGGATTAAATGTTCAGTTGTTGTTGATCACAATCCATGAAACGAATTTTCAGGTAATCGAAATTTTCCATGGTGAAGGTTTGCTTCTGATTAATCAGAAAATCTTTCTTCTTCTTGTGCCATATCTGTCATTGGATGTTGGCGATCATGTTGGCGATCCTATTTTTATCAACAGCCGCACGAAAAAGTGCTGCTGAGTTTTGGCCAAACCGGTCCCTTAGATTTTGAAGCCATGATGTTCTTCTTCTGCCTGGACCTCGTTTGCCTCCAATCTTTTCTTCTTAAGTGAATTAAGTGAAGTATGCTGTATTTTTCTGGGTGTGGCATCACATGTCCAAAATATTCTAATTTTCATTTTTTTATGGTTTTGATGATTTCCCTTGGCTTTCCCAGGCAGCTGATCACCTCCTCATTTCTGATGTTGTCAACCCAACTTATGTGTTATCAGCCATCTGTAAATCCACATTTCAAATGCTTCTAGTCTCTTCAAGTGACTTTCTGACAAAGACCAACTCTCTGTTCCGTAGAGCAGGATAGAAAAGACGTAACATAATTGAACAGCCCTCTTTCAACAGAGTGGGAGGGATAAGACCAGTCTACAACACAGTTCTTTCAACAGTTCCAAGAAGGCTCCAGACCCATTTGCACCACTCAGGTGACTCTGATGACACAGTAAACCCCCAAGTGGCCTCAAGGTCTCTCTAAAAAAATGCAAATGCCCAGCTGCCTTCAAGGAATATAAATCATTCCATTCCCCACCATCCAGTCAGAGCTGAAGAAGCTTCTTGGATGAGAAGCGAAGCATCTTCAAAGAAAAACAAAGGAAGTCTATTTGCCTCTTGAAAAAGCACCTTTGGGACAACCATGACCTGGGGGACTGAGAATCTCCATAGGTGTTGAGAATTGTAGTGCAGCACAACCTGGAGGTGCACCACAGATTCTCATCTGTGGTGTAAAAGCAGAGTTAGAACTTCAATTGGCTCTTACCAGACACATAAACTGCTGCATTGCCTTCTTCTGTCTTGGTTTTTAAGATTGTAAAATTGAGGCCAGTAATTTTCTTCTGTTTCTGCTTTCCTACCCACCTAGGTGTCTCAGTGAGCGTATCAACCTTTAGCCTGGTGGCCATCTCTCTTGAGAGATACAGTGCCATATGCAAACCCCTGCAATCTCGGGTCTGGCAGACCAAATCCCACGCCTTGAAGGTAATTGCGGCCACATGGTGCCTGTCTTTCATCATCATGACGCCATACCCAATTTACAGCACGCTGGTGCCTTCAGCGCTTCCTAACAGCACCTCATCCAAGTGTCGTATTAATTGGCCAAGCACAGTGATCGAGCAGTCCTGGTAAGAGTGGACCATAGGTCCTTGTTTTTTTAAAGCATTTGTCTTAATCTATCAAATTATGGAAAAGTGCAATGATTTGTGATTTTGGCGGAACCAAAATAAGTCTAATACCATTGCAACTAATTGCAATAACAGTTGATGTCTCAATGACATTTGTATAACTATGGAACAATGTTGCACATAAGTAGTAATCAATTAAGATTTTTTTCGCTCTTCTATTGTTCTAGCAGTTTTTGCACTTATGTCTACCTACTAAGGACAACGGCTACATTCTTCTCCTATGTCAACCCAACTATCTTCTCCAAGATCAAATCATTTTTCATGGTCCAGTTGCCTTCTAAGAAATGGGGAGACATTTAATCCCCCAAAGTTTCAGATATGAAACCACTGATCAACCAAACCTAAATTTGTCAAACTGGACACCCACATTATCCAGGAAATAAAAAAAATCTGAGCAATTAATCAGAAGTCTATTTTCCTCTCAATCTTTTTTTTTTTTTAAAAACATACTTTAAAACAAAGTTTTAAAAGTTCTCTGTCCTGTTTTTTCTTTAAAAAGAAAAAGACAGAGAACTTTTAAAACTTTGTTCTTTTGTCTCCAATCTCAGGGTCTCCCCAACAATCTTGTCCTCCACACAGAGGAATTTTGTTTGCAAAAGAGGATGGGGAAACGATTGAAAGGGATTCCCCAGGAGAGTTTGGGACTGGGGAGAAGATGCAACAGTCGAGATTTTGTTAGAATGGCCTTCAATTGAGACTAGCAGGGATCCATATCACTTCGCACACAAAACCTCACTTATTTACCTGCCTGAATATTTACCTGTGTATTTACATTTATCAAAAGTCCTAGACCACGTCAACAGAAGGATAGCATCAAGATCATGAAAAGTGACAGCACCATTTTATACCCCACTAGCGAGTGCACAATTGGAATGCTGTGTCCACGTTTGGTCATCATGATAAAAAATGTTGTTGAGAGCCTAGAAAAGTAAAGACAAGAGCAAAAAAAATAATAAGGGTCTAGAGCAGGGGTGTCAAACTCAAGGCCCATGGGCTGGATCCACCCTGCGGAGTGCTTAAATCTGGCCCATGGGGCCACCCTGGAAACAGAGAAGGACCAGCCTGCGGAGCTTTTGCCAGCAAAAACGGAGCTTGGGTGGGTCGCATGTGGCTCTCCCAGGCTCTGTTTTCAGCTGCAACTGCCTCCTGCAGCCCTCTACCAGCAAAAATAGAGCTAAGAGGGGGGACACACAGCCCCCCAGAGCTCCTTTTTCACTGGCAGAGGGCTAGCAAAAGAAAATAAAAAGGAGAAATATTTCCCCTTTTGCATTGGAGCATCCAAGAAGAGACGGGAAAGGAGAAAGGGAAAGACAAAGAAAAAGAAGGAAAGAGGGGAAGAGAGCATGGAAG
>JANHGC010001556.1:20517-30774 GCA_027560395.1 Boaedon fuliginosus | reverse complement strand
AGCGCGCTTTTGACAGCTGAATCGGAAGCGCGTCCACAAAGCGGGTAACCAGCGAACCGGGAGAAACCCATCCCTGAAGGCGGGACTAGAACTCACGTTCTTCTGCTTTCTAGCCTGGTTGACTTAACCACTAGACCAAACTGGTCCTTTATGAATACAGTAGAATATATTCAGGGTTTAATTCATTTTGCTATATCTAATGAAATGTTTTAAATATACTTTTTTATTTATTGAGACTACCTTCAATTTTCAATGTATATCGTAGCATAAATAGAGTATGAGAAGGATTTAAAGTTTGATATTTTCTTCTTAGAGATGTCAATTTTTGAAAAGAGAAAATATTATGTATCAAGCAAGTCTTATCAAAATGAAACCAGTCCATTGAAAGACACATATTGTATCAAATGAAAATTATTTAAACAATTGTCCTAATTTTCAGCTATATACTTTAATGCAAGAGGAACAAACTAATCTCTAATAAGTCTTAATCAGCCTAAAATGGATTATCCTTTCCTGGGCCTAAAAGTTTGTAATCTAAATCTGAATTTTTTTCAGTGGTGTTAATCTACATTTCACCTGCTTTGTGGTAGAAAATTAAAATGTGTTCCTTAACGCTATCCTTCTATGGTAAAGAATTCAACAGGTTACTATTGTCTTTTTTATTTGCATGCCAGTGAGCAGTGTGACATCATCTAACACTTATTTAGTTGACTGATATATCAGTAAAAAGACATTTGCTAGCAAACCAGCTAAAAAGATAATCTTTATCAAAGCAGAGTATTTTCCACATAATTTCCCTTATTTTCCCTGAAACAAAGGAAAAGCATTATAGCTGACAAAGTCACATACGAGAAGTGATTATTTTCAGCAGGAGGATATCAATTCATGGAATGCCATGTTGTGGGAGAAGCAGAAAGAAGTTCACATATATAGACAAGGAAGGATTCAGAAGAGGGGGGGGAGAGAAGAGAGGGAGGGAGGGCGAGAGGAGAATGTGAGCCTTTGTATGTTTGGCCAGAAAGCATACCTATAGTTCATCTGAACAATGCACTAATAGTAATATCTATTTCTTTGTTAAGGGAGCCTTTTGGTGTAGTGGTCAAAGCATCAGACTAGAACCTGGGAGGTCATGAGTTACATTAAACTCATGGTCTCCCAGGTTCCTGCCTTAGACACAAATTCACTTGCGATAAAATCAGAACAGAATAAGTTAAAACATTCTTTGGAATTGTTCTATTTTCAGTATCCTTTTGAGAACCATCACGAGGGGAACCCACCTGTTCTCTACAGAGAGATTGTTCCAGTGTGGCTCCCAGGAAGTAGCTTCAGTTTCCTTTACCTCCAAAAGGTTAGGAATTAGGAGCAGTTTTTCTCTAAATGACCAATACAGTAGATTGGGGCAATTCTGGAGTAAGGAGTAATAGTAACAAAATTGTTGTCCAGACTAGGACTTAATTCTTCCCTCCCTCCCTTCAAAATAAGGTAAAGAAAGCTGTAGTAAGTGGGAGGGTTTAGCTACTCTGTTCCAAGCTGTGGATAAATATATTTCTTTTCGAAGAGCCAAAGAGGTTGCCTAAGAGCTGTACTTTTGAACATGGGTTGTTAGATTGCATGTGTTCCAATGAATGTTTGATTTTCTTTCCAGACTTTCTGCTGTCAAAGAAATCTGGCCAGTTTAACCTACTTACCAGGCTGATACTTTAGATTTCATGATTACAGTTTGGGCAATTGCCTCCTCACTGTGGGTGTATCTAAATTCACTTTGTGAGTAGGCAGTTCCACTGGTTCTTAAGGTCTTTTTATGCTCCTGTTTATATTTTTGAGTGGAGAGATTGTGTGTATAGTGCAAAAAGGAATGTACCGGTGTTGAGTGATATAGATTTGGTCTATAGATTATGAGAGTTGGAACCATAGCAACCTGTTTGGGCCATGTTTATATTGCCATCTCTTATATTTGAGCATTTGACATCAATTGTTGTATTATATGTGTGCATTTAATACACCCATTTTAAGCAAAGTCTTTAGAGTGATAAAACAAGTTAATTACAGTGAAGATGGTGTTACACTGCAATCGAGACAGATTTAAGTGTAACACATTTGGGATATGCATATGCAGATATATCCATAAACACACAACAGTGACCTATGTAGAAGGACACATATCCTACCCATACAATTGAATATCTTTCAGAAAGATAATGCTAAGTTTCCTCTATTGAGCATTCAGAGAACTGAAGAGACAATTGCAGAATCTCCTCTTTTCCTTGAAAAGAAAATAGTATGGTTGAAGCCAACTCAACTTCGATGATACCCCGTTGTCTCTGAGACATAGTTGGAGCCTAGCAATTTGAAGGAGGAAGATGTTGCGAAAGACCAATCTTTACGCCCACCATGAATCATCCCTGACTCATTCATTTCCACTATATCTTCAGTGTCACAGATGTGTCTTGACATACGCTTGGGTTTGTGCTTCCGAAGAGTTTTAGTTTTACCTCTTTTTATAAGACTCTGAATCACTTGGCTCACTTTTTGCTCTATTCACGCGTGAATGACTTTCCCCTGTCTTGTTTGTTTATCGATACATTTTACCACATTTAAAAGCCACCCACAATCTGACCGATTCAGTGTGGTTGGTATACAGGAGGAATTTTTTTTAAAAAAAAAATAAAAGCAATCAAATCAAACTGAGGGTAAAATGAATTAATAAATAATGGATGCAGAGATAGGTTGAAAAAAAATTCAAGGGACAAAACGTTCTTTCCAAACCATGGGGGTGGAGGGGGGGAGGAATAGATTCCTGGTATTATAAATATTAGTTATAGCATCATTGGCAAAAAACAGTCATCACAGGATTTGGTACTCTAAGCTTCAGTGCTTTTAAAATAGAATCCAGTAATTTCAGTCCTTAAGCATTATGGAAAATGCTTTAGTTTGTCCATTCCCAATTCTGGCAGACATTCTTTGTTCCAAATCTAAATATCCACTAATGCATTTGGGCTCACAGATATCACATAGGGTGAGCCTTGCTTAACTTGTAGGATTATCTTGTTCTTTGTCTTGCACAGTTCTTGTTAAAGCACCAGAATCTAATCTAATGAAATCTGCCCAACTCCTTTTGCAGTTCACCTTAAGACTGTGATGATTACAGATGTAATAGCTTTATCATCTTTATATTTCTCTGCTAATGTCTTTTGCTTAATATCTACTCTAATCAAAAGGTCTGAAGAATCTCAATGCTTGTGCAGTATTATTCTTGGATATTTTAATGTATAGTCCCCAATTGTGGTCATAAGTCAAGACTATTTATACTGTACCAACAGTACATATTGTCATCATGATACTGCACAGCTCAAATTCCCTTTTATGGAATGCAAATTGAAAACTTCAGGATCCATTGAGTCAGTTTGTGCAGCATTTAAGACTTGACATCAGAGAGGTGCTTTTGAATGTATGGGGACAGTAACATGACATCTGTCTCCAACTCATTTTAGAAGCCATGTTTTTTTCCAGCATCGTCCCGAATTTTCTGCTGGCTTTTCTCCTGAAGAAAAGATGGCAGTACTTTAAGACTGGAATTACCTTTAATGAGTACATTTCTGAAAAAAAAAAATAAACAAGTTGGGCTTCTTTAGTGAATAACAAACAAGTGCCTTGCTCACCTGAAGTATGAAGCCACTCTTTTTAATCATTTTCAAAGAGTGTTGAGTCCTCATATAAATCCACTAAATAAATAAACCAAGGAGACATAGAAAAATGTATGCAGAGACCTTGAGAACAGCTGAGTGGCATCTCCCTGT
Organism: Boaedon fuliginosus; assembly: GCA_027560395.1. Lineage (NCBI taxonomy): Eukaryota > Metazoa > Chordata > Lepidosauria > Squamata > Lamprophiidae > Boaedon > Boaedon fuliginosus. Next base: position 26,977 of record JANHGC010001556.1, on the reverse strand, counting down.
CTTTCTCTGAAGCTGAAAAGGAAGATTTCATTCCTTTGCAGTCATGACACAATATTGGTATTTTAGAGTTTCTGAAGATTGCGACAAAATCACAAGTAGAAGAAAGGTTATTTGTTCACAAAATACTTTTTATTTCTCTGCTTTTCCAGAGTCTTACTTTACTCTAATCTTCTCCAGGTGTGATAGATGCAATTGCCATCATTCTCAGCCAGCAGATGTAATGTTCAGGGATTCTGAACAAACCAATATATTAACTCACTATAAGATAATTTTTATAGTTCTGTGTTTATTCACGGATTATGGCCAGGCTCACATGGTACCAGTTGTTTGATTTCAGGGTTGTTGACAAAACAGTTTGATCTCAGGGTTGTTGACAAAACAATTCCTAGATAATAAGGATTAGTAAAATATATTATTGAAAAGACCTCTTCAGCAGATACACACCCAAGCCTTCTTGTCATCTTTGCCTTAGAATTATTTTTACCGATCAAGCCTATTGTATCGTCCAAGTGAAAAGCAAACATGTATATGTAATCTTTACTGCACCTGTCTGATTGCTGAGACTTTAACCTGCCAAAAGTTGTATGTCAGCTTCATAAACCCAACAAAGGGCCAGCAAAGCCCAGAAAGTTCCCCATTTTTCTTTTTGCTGAATGGTTAAAGTTTTAACCTGTCAGGGGCAGAGAAGTTTCTGGAATAGGGGATGTATGTCCCTCTCTTTAGTTCGTCTTGATCTGTTGAACACAGTGAGCAAATCTGCTATGTAGCTGTAGGCTTAAAGTAATAAAATTCTATATTTCTAGATAACATACTTAGGAGTTAAATAGATATATCTATTTCAAATTAGCATTCCTTTGCTTATTTTGCAGAGAATAGAAGGATATTTTCTATTACATTTTGTGGGGGACAGGCAAGATAACATTATTCCTCAGGGATTTAAAATGTATTAATTAAAAATAGGCTTTAATTCATTTTGCAGCCTGTGATATTTCTCCAAGAAGACAGCATAGAATTACATAGAAACGAACAAATGTTTCATTATTAATTAGTAAGTCATCCAAAGCAATCCTACAGATATTAGTCATTTTATATAATAGAAATAACTGTGGCCACAGTAGAGTCATATACTTAAATGGCTATCTTGATAGCAGTAATGATTTTGAAATATATTTATGTAATATTTTGGTTGCTTCCTATATTTTCTATATATATGTATGTGTCTGAATGAATTCTAAAGCCACATGTATTTAGGTGAGGTGTAGGATCATCCAGGATACGTGTGAAAAGCTAAGTCTCCTATGAGTTGAGCTTCACTCTTGTTAATTTCATGAAAACATCCATATAACTTTCTTGGCAACAGTAAGGAACTAGTTTACAACTGGCTTCTGACAGCATAAATATTGCCCTAAGAAAATGAAATATTTTATATTACACCTAGGCGTGCTTAGCATAATTTTCTTTATATTGAAGTTCAGAGATCTGTGCCACTCTTTCTTTGACATCATCTCTACGGAACAGATCAATATGTTTGGGATAATCTTGAAACATTTCACTGAGGATAGAACATGTGAATTAAGGTAAAATTTATTATCAGCCCGAATCAATCCACCGTAGGGTGAAGGGTATATAGATCATGCTGGTGAAGTATTTTCCAACTTTCCAGTCTGAGGTTGAGAAGCAGTGTCCGGCTCAAAGTCATCTTATTGGCTTGGGTGTCCAAGGGAGATCTTGAACTTGACTCTGTCCTTTTCTAGCCCTCCTTATCTAAACCATACGCCGCATTGGCTCTCCCCAAGGAAGAGTTTAGTTTGAAAGAAAACCAGGCAGAGTGGGGATGTGGTTGAAAGTATCTTATCTAACCAGAGCAGATTAGATCCGGTTTTATACTTGGGGGAAGTAAAGATTATATAGTCAATATTTGCTGCTCAAGCAATAACTGGAGATGTGTGAAGTGTGCACCTGCTATATTATGAAAATGCCTTTCTTTATTGAATTCATAGAAAGCCTACGAAGATGCATAGTATTTGAAAAGTTTCAGTTCAAATTCTTGTCTAAGCCAGAAGGACTAAAATATTGTTTTAGTCAATGAAGCCTTGTGTGCTCTTACCAGCACTTTATGAATCTGTATATGGGATTCTGTTTTTCTAATTAAACCGAACTCTCATTTTTCCTACGTTTTCAGTTCATCTGCGATGATGCCCTTGCAGTTATTACTTACATTTCTATTCTGACCTTTTGTACTTATTCTCCTAATTGCTTTTTCCTGTTCTCCCTCTCCCCCGCCCTCCCTCTCTCTCCTTCTTCTTCTCCATAAAACTTGACTGTCTCTGTGGAACTAAGTTTCAGGCCTCCTACGCTTTTATTTTACCTTTAAAGCAAAATTATGGAAAATTATTGTAGGGACTCTGATGCTATTGGAAGGGTATCCCAGATAGGAAGGCTTTAATTCTATTAAATTGTATTTTGTTCCAACATAAATAGGGTTTACAGTTTGCATTGTAAAATACTAAGTTGAACAAAATGGATATTTTTAAAGGGTTATAAAAAGGGTTATAAAATTAATGGCTATATGGGCCCAAAATGGATTGAAATAGTAAAGGATTACATTCCCACTAACCTCCATGCCAGCTGCCAAATTGGAAGGGGGGGCCCATAATACTAATAAACATTGGTAATGTAAATTACATTGTTTTCAATGGATTTATTCCAAGCCTGACTAATTCTGGATCAATGCTTATCTTCTTTATTGTTGTTCTAATACGATCTGCTTGGTAGGTCCTAGAAAGCATTAAAATGTCCCAGATCTATTAGGCAATTTTGTCTCATCAAATAAATTTGTCTGCGCTACAACATAAGTGCCTCTGAACAATTTATGAAAAGAAAATATGAATTAGATAAAAAAAGAGATCTATTTTTAATGTAATAACAGTTCCACACGATACTGATAAAAGGAGGGTGGAGCTGACTTGATTTAAATTTTACATTTTTAATAAGATGAATATTACAGATTTTAAACCCTTTTTCCTATTTATTTTCAGTACATTACTTGACCCCTGAAAACAAACACTTTACAACAAAATAGATTTTCTTTGACAAGAAGATATTCTACATATCCTAGCTTTAGACATGCAGTCTATATAGTATATTTTCTTCACGATGCAAGATATTTTGCTTAGAAATACTGTACGTAATGCAACTTAACCTTAATATATATTTATTTAGTGATTTTTCTGTTCAATAAAGAACTCAAGTCAAGATCTCTCACTTGACAATAAGTAGAGCAATCTAGTTGCTCAATTTTTGTGACTGGCTTGGGAAATTAATTATCATTATACAGATAAAACATTCAACATTCAACTCTCCAAATGGTGTAAAATACAGGTAGTGTTCGCCTTACAACAGTTTGTTTAGTGACTGGTCAAAGTTAAAATGGCACTGAAAAAGTGAGTTGTGACCTTTTTTCACACTTATGACCATTGCTGCATCCCCATGGTCATGTGATCAAAATTCAGATGCTTGTCAACTGACTTATATTTTTGACAGTTGCAGTGTCCCGGGGTCACATGACCCCGTTTTGCAACCTTCTGACAAGCAATGTCAATATAGTTCTTGTTTCTTTTTATCTTCCATCCTGTTGAACCTCTGATGATCTTTAGGGCCATCTGGTCATTTATCCCCATATACTATTCCTCATCCTTCGTTGTGCTCTTCCTCTACTGCATTGTGCCTTGAGAATGAATCTAACCCAGGGATGTCAAACTCAGGTCGTCACGGCGGCGTCATGTGATGTATCAGGACTTTCCCCCCCTTCGCTAAACCTGGTGTGGGTGTGGTCAGAACGTGACGCATCTGGCCCGTAGGCCAGGAGTTTGACAGCCCCAGTCTAACCTAACATTCTATAATGCTGTGATTTATTTGCCTTTCTTACCCTGGGCAGAAACTAACAATCTAGTATTTCATTTTCAACAGCTATTGCTTTCAAAGAAGGAAAGGCAGGTTAGCAACAAGCAATATGATTTTCTATTGCAAGCTTCTAATTAGCAAAACAAAGCAGAAAATCTAAAAGAATATTTATCTGAGTTACTGTCCGTCCTCCTAACATCCACTCCAGAGTTTATAGAGCTCTAGGGTTGTATGGGTGATCAGCACCAGAGTATGACCGATTGATGGCTAGTCGCATCATCCCAATCATAGTACGTGGTGGACCTGCCACGCAGATGAAAATGAAAATTTTAAAATGTTACTTAATTTTATTTTAAGATTTCATTTAATTTTATTTTAAAATTTTACTTAATTGAATTATAAAATTTTATTTAATTCTATTGCAAACCTTGATTTAATTTTATGTTAAATTTTAATTTTATGTTAAATTTTAATTTTATGTTAAAATTTAATTTAATTTTTTAATGTTAAAAAAATTAATTTAAAAACGTTATTTAATCTCATTTTAAAATTCTATTTAGTTTTAACATTTATTTAGTTTTAAATTTTTGTTCACTTTATTTTAAAATTTTATTTGATTTTATTTTTAAATGTTGATTTTATTTTTAAATTTTAATTAGTTTTACATTTTTATTTAATTTTAATTTTACTTTAAAAAAAGTGAAATAAAGGTTCATTTATTTCATTCAGAATAAGCAACAGTATCCATTGCAGGTGGATAAGTAGTGGCTCTCCCAGTTACCCTGGAGCCAAGTCAATACTTCCTTTGTGACCACAGTGTAAACTGGGTGAACCCATGTTCAGAGGGGTCAAGGTTCACCTCTGCCTCCTATGAATATTTCAGTACTTTCCCAGACTTAGTCCCTCTCTACTCTACGATCTTAACTAGAGGTGGAAAATCAGCTTTAGAAGCACATGGGAAAGTTTGGCTGAAACAAACAAACAAACAAAACCTCATTATTTTCTTATGGAAGCTGGACTCATTTTGTGATTAACTTTTAAAACATCCAGCAAGTAATCAGTAACAATTACAGAGCTTTTTATGAAATGCCTTTGAAGAAAACAGATACTCCAGCCCTCCACGGGAGCAAGCTGTGTGACAGAAAAATCAGTAGCAGAGTGTACTGCAAGAACGTAAAATACCACAGGGCAAAATGATTTAAGTAGCATTTAAGGTAAGAAAATAAAATAAAATTCCTCCTCTGCACAATTTTGTAGATAGGTTTGGTTTGTGTCACAATAATGATCAAACCCGTTCAAATATTTAATCCTCCTTTGCTCTCAGGAAATGTTTGTAGTAAAATTATTGCTAAAACATAGTTCTGGAAGAAATTAATAGAATCTGTCTTTTTATAAAACTATGTAAAGTGTAAAGCTTTGGAAAATTATTTCAAATAAATATGATGTGGGTATGGTATATATTCTTCTACCCCCCTCAAGATTCATAGGGAGAAATTGCCTCTAGCTGAGCCATGCAAGGTAAGACAGCGTTATATCAGAGGTAATGAGGCTCGTTCCCAGTAAAATCAGGTCACATCAAGTACATATCATTTGAAACAGCAGGGTTATTGTGGATTATGTCCAGTAGACATGACAGAGTTTTCTCTAAATGTCTGTTTATTTCCCAAAGAGTTTTCACCAGAAAATTGAGAGGAGACAAGATCATTGACCCAAGAGAGAGAAGGATGTAGATACCTTGTTGGGTGATTTGGTCTTGCTGTGACCTGCATTTTGGGGGTAGCATAGGTAAAGGACTACGACAGTAATATACAATATTTTCACAGTCTGAAAACATGACAAATTACTTTTGGAAAGCAGAATGAGAACTCCCTTAGATGTGTATCCTTTTCTCCCCTGTGTTTACCAGAAAATTAAGATTAGACAGGGACATAGAATCACAGAATTAGAAGGAGCCATTTAGACTATGAAGTCCTATTTCTAGATTAAGGCAGGTTGCCCAGATAAAAGCATCTATGACAGTGTCTAACCTCGGTGAATGGAGTCTATTACCTTTCTAGGCAATTGGTTTTTACTGTCAAGTGCCACTTATCACCTATTTCTCAAAAGGAGACATCCGTAGAAAATTTCTCAGTATGTCCTAAATAATCACGCAGTGGGCAGCAGCATCTGATCACCTTTTTCTGGGATAGGAAGCAAATGAGAGTTTGCTTAAGTAATGCCTGGATTGCAGCTCCACAGGAATGGAAGATATATAAATAAATCTACGGCTGTAGTTTACATTGGGACAGCCTGTGAAATACCCTCAAATGACAGTAGCAAATCACTTTCATATATTTGCCTAAATATGCCCGATACATTTATATAATTACCAGGAGTCGACTACAATTTATAAATAAATAAATAAATTTGAGGGCATCTTTCCTGACACAAATATTTAAAATTAATTATTTATTTAATTTATTTATTTATTAGATTTGTACCCCGCCTCTCTTCACCCCTTTCGGGGGAACTCGAGGAGGCAAAACATACAATAAAATACAATTCCTATACAATAAAA
>JANHGC010001555.1:149821-160232 GCA_027560395.1 Boaedon fuliginosus | reverse complement strand
ATATGAAGGGGTATTTTGAGAGGATCTGAATTTAAAACTGAGTGGTTTGAGGGGGAAATGTTAGACATGTGCATGAACATGTATTGATATGAATTTTAAAAATGTATTGATGTTTTGAGCCTCCTTTGATATAGCTTTTTCCACATTGGACACAAAGCAGGATATGGAATGGCACCAGAGGAAAAAGAGTCAACTTTACTTCCTAATACTTTCTCGAGAATAACCTTTACTTCAAAGCAAATGTTTCTGTGGCAAGAGAATATGGCAACATTTTATTATTTCCCCAAAAATCCCCAACTACAGTATTGAACAGATGTCTCAAGAAAATACAAATACATTAAGAAGAATTAATATTCTGGCCATAAATCTTTCCTTCTTGAGAAAAAATCAAAATATGAATGGCTGCAATCAGAGATCCTGCCACTTCTAAAGCTGTTCAGGAAACACAGCTATAGGTTTCTCTTTGAAGCTTCTTTCAGAATTTTATTTTATTTTCTAAAATGGAGCAGTAGATCTCTTCAGTCATGGGTATGTAGTTCTTCTCTGAATCATCCAGGAAGAAGAGGGGATCACTTATGGTGGCAGGATTGAATCCATTCATCACCAGCTGACTTTTGCACAGCTTAAAAGTTCCTGTGATCTCCAGCTTTTCCTGCAGGAAGTAAAGGTAGCAGTGAAAACCAAGTCACAAATTTCTCAGAGTCACCAATTTCTCCAACCCTAATCCTAACCCTAACCTTGCCTCAGTAACAAAGTCAGTGAATAGTGCTTCCCTTACTCTCCAGGTGTGAGACAAGTAAAGAAACTGTTTGATGGATTCCCACCAAGTGTTATTTCCCCATGAGAAAATCCATCACACACTTCCGGGTTGAATCCTGGCAGGACTGGTTGGAAGCCCATGATGCTCGCGACTCCAAACCAGGCTTCCCCGATGGTGGGCTCCTAAATTCCCCCTTCAGGGTGGGGCACAGTGAGGGAGAGCTACTGGGACGGGTATAGGGGAGCCGCATCTCCCCTGCCTGTATACAGCTATTCTCTGTAACCACCAACAGATGAAGCGGTACACCATCAGTATCCCGCCATTTACCCGTGTACAATGTTTGGAAACAATAATGTACTGGAGGTGAGAAGAAGAGCTGGAGGGGGTGAGTGATAAGCAACAATGATTACCCCACAGATATTTGAAATTAACCAAAACCCGAATAGAGAGTAAGCAGCAGATCGGACTGAAGGGGCAGTCCCTGTACAAGCCTTTCAAATCAAATTGAACTGACTAAAACAACTGGAAAATATTTGGAGAATATAATTTAATTTGAAATTGGAAGTTATCAATGGTGATGTACTTTTGGAAATTTGGATTAATTTTTTTGTGTAGAAGACTTGCTACTGGTGAATTTAAAAAGGATTTATAAAAAGAAAAATAGAGGAGGGGAAAATACCACACACCCCCGGCTGTATTATAGATGGCAACCTTGGAAAGAATGGAGACACTGAGAGAAATTAAAGAACTGATGCAAGAGACATCTGTTCTATTAAAAGGACTGCTGAGCTGCTTGGAAAGTCAAGAGTTTTTAACAATTCAAAATGGTGATTTGCTTTTGCAACAAAAGAAATAGGCAATCGAAAGGTTGGTTGAGCAGAAAAGGAGGCGTAAACATACCAGTAAGCAAAATCCACGACGAAGGCAGAACAGGAGAGAGCTGGGCGGTGCAAAGCCGAGGCATCAACAAAGGGAAAAATGCAGACGAGGCATGCACACCAGAGTTTGGTGGGGACAACAGCCTGAGGTGCAGAGGAGGAGCCAACAGGGAGTTAAAAATGACATCAGTGGGCCGTCGGCAAGAGCAGAATGGTGGAAAATGTATGAAGGAAACCATGGAGCACAGAGAAGAAGATGGCAGAAAGATGATACATTACTACAAAAGGAGAAGATAAGAAGAACATGCGGGGGGATTGATGGATAGATCTAATAAAAGAGTATTGAGATTGGAGGGTTGGTGTGTTGTTGGAAAAAGTGGAAAAAATAAAAAAGAGATCTAGAAACAGAAAATATTACTAATGTATATTAGGATTAAAGGGGGTTAATGTAGAGAGTATTGGAGGGGAAATTAGGTTTAATGAAAATGAATTGTTGATATCTGAGATATGGGATATGAGAATGAAAGTAACAGAATTAATAATATTTAATAAATTGACTAAATTAAATTGAAAGGATTTAAGATAGGGATAGGTAGGATGAGTTTGCTGAACCCGAGATCACTGTCTGCATAAAATAAGGAGAATTATTTTTTAAGAGAATAGAATTGCCTATATATTGATTGAAACTGGAAAGACATACATAGATGCTCTTTAATGTGTATGAAGAATACAAAGTTAATATGAATAAAATAAATTTGATGTTTGGAACTTGTACCCCAATAAACCCCCATTGCTTGAAACGAGATGTAACAAAAAAGAAAAAGAAAAATAATAAAAAAATTATTAAAAAAATACTTAATAACAATATTGGATAGCAGATGTATTTGGAGATAGCCGAGTACAAGAAAGAACTGGAAAAGATAACAAAACACAAAGACCACCAAAAAGAAGCAGAACAACTGGGGCAAAAGAAAGCAAAGGTAGTACCAATAATAATAAGCATCTTGGCTGGAATCCCAAAACAACTGGAGCGCCATTTGAACACCAACAGCGTTGACAAAATCATTATGAATCAATTGTAAAGGCAGCTTTACTTAGGACAGCTTATATCCTGTGATGATACCTTTAACACCATCAAACATCCACATATGCCTATCGCAGGTCCTTGGAAGGGACTTGATAGGGAGACAAAAATGCCAAATCTAGTCTGAACATCTGACTGATCATTTCATGAACTATAATAACAGTGCCAGCCTGGTAACTAGATCAAGGAGTCTGAGATCCAGTGGAACAGCAAGGCTGATCCAGTGGTACAGCCAGAAAGATACCCAGTGTAATATGTGGACTGTCCCATTTAAGTACCTTGGAAGCAGGATTTAAATGGCCTTTTCTTAATATCTGCACTCTCCTCTATCATTTGATGGTGCACGGAGCCAGTTCAGTAAAAATACTAAAATTTGCAAGTGACGTTGTTAAAGCCTTAGCAAGTTTAATTATATCAAAAGAAAAAATTGAATATTTGAAAACTCAAACCGGTGTCTGCACTTGCTGTTCAAAATATAATTCTATCCTTTTTTGCTTCTAAAATAAAATCACACGCATCACCATTTCCTGAGAGACTCGTATATTGTGAAGAAAAGAGGTCAGCTTGCAGCAGTTATCGATAATCAAGACAATAACCTGAGCAAAACAGTCTTAGTACATAAAGGTACAATCCCTAATTAGATCTGCAAGGCAACAGTGAGAGAATTGGCATTGTCTTCCATTGAAAAAGCCCCTCACTATGCAGACAACAAACCTATGAAGGATGTAAATGCCAGACTCAGGATTATATGAAGTTAATAAATGCAACCTGTTTTCAACCAGTAATTCATTTTCTTCAGATTTTATCTTAAGGAAACACAGAAACGAGATGTAAGATGTTCCTTCATCTCCATCCATCCATGCGTGCAGTTCGATGGCTAACGGGGAGCAAAGATTTTGGGCAACAGCTCAATATTGGAAAATATAAGCAAAAAGACTAATCATTGACCTCAGATTTTCCCAACTTGTGATTCTTAGATGTATTCCTGCCAACATTCTTAAAAATCCTTGAGGTAGGGACTTAATTCAGGACCTGAATTTATTTATTTTTATTTATTTATTACATTTTTATGCTGCCCAACTCCTGAAGGACTCTCTGGGCAGCTTACAACATGGATAGCAATAGCACTCAGATTTTATATACCGCTTATCAGAGCTTTACAACACTCACCAAGCAGTGAAAGAGTCAGCTTATTGCCCCCAAACAATCTGGGTCCTCATTTCACCGACCTTTTAGAAGGATGGAAGGTGTCAACCTTGAGCCTAGGGATTCGATCTGACAACCTGCTGAACAAGTCAGCAGACACTGTAGTGCTGCATTTAACCACTGCATCATAGAGGCTCTATGTGAATGGTTTTGCATGTATCGAAATGAAAATCTGTAGCATGCCCGACTGAGAAAGACAGTCAATATTTAGGGTGAAAGCAATGCACTGCCAAGAAAAAATACTAGTGATGGAAAGAAGCAGTTCAGATGGCAAGAATTAACTTTCTTAAAAACTGCTAATTCCAATTCTGCAAGTATCAATTGTTCTGATTAAAAATCAACTCTCCCAGAAGTCCATTAAGTGTTATTACACTGGAAATGATGTGGCATCAGATTAAACTGGGTAGATTACCCAATTTGGTTCAGTACTGATGATTCATCAATAGTGTTATCAGTTTAGGGCATGATCTTTCCTTGAAAGTGAATGGCTGCAGCCGACTGCTTTTTATTTACCCTAATAATTTTATTGAAGATTATATTATACAGGTAAAACTAATACAACTACATAGTACAAAAATATATTAAAGTTCTTTTTTTAAAAAAAAATTAAAAGTGCAGAAAAAGGGGGGGGAGATAGAAGTAACCTCCCTTTTCATCCCCAGCAAGTATAATCAATAACTTATCACTATCTCTTAAAAAACAACAACCAAATATCTCTTTATTTCATACCTCATCCCACTCTCAGTAAGCTTGTCTCTAAACCCTCATATCTCTTTATCAATCAGGAAATATCCAGGAAGGGTTATCAGAAATAACATTTCTGCTGTTGCTAACTTTATCTGTAATATCCAAATTGAATGCTTATATATAAAAACAATTCTCCCCGTGTCCTCTCTTCAGCCATTCAAAAAAACCACACCAATTACTAGAACTAGCCGCCTCGAATTCCCCTTGACTGGGGAAGAGAGGCGGGGTATAAATCTAATAAAATAATAAAAATAAATAAAATAATAGGAATAACCATCATACTCTAACATGATCATGGGATGCTGTGACGGTCATAAATGCTCACAGATTGCAAAGTACCCAAATGTCAATCACTTGACTGTGAGGATGCAAGCACTGGTTATAAATTAGTTTTTCCGGCACCGACTTGTAACTTCAAATGATCGCTAAGCAAGATGTTCAGTAAGGGAGGACTTCCTGTATGTGAGATTTAATCCCAAACAAACAGCAATAGTCTTATGAAAATATGAAAATAGCACAGCCTAGCACACTTCCTGCCACTGTGGATTCTAATGATTCCAGTTGAAGTGATCTTGGGTTTTTTTTAAAAAAAATCTATCTGCACAAGGCACTTAAGGAATTATTATTATTATTATTATTATTATTATTATTATTATTATTATTATTATTATTATTATTATTATGCAAATATAACAGCGTACACAGCAAACAAGATAACTATGCTGGATTTTGTATCACAAATCTCTAGTCGAACACTTCCAAGCGTTTAGGACTGTGTGATGTATCGGCGGATTATGCGAGCAGATCCTAGTAAGATGGCCTTGTGCAGCTGATGGTGATTTTGTCAGCGCCAATTGTTTTTAAGTGCTTGCCTAGGTCTTTGGGCACAGCACCCAGTGTGCCGATTACCACTGGGATCACCTGCACTGGTTTATTCCAGAGTCTCTGCAGTTTAATTTTCAAATCCTGATATCGGGTGATTTTTTCAAGTTTTTTCTCATCGATTCTACTGTCACCAAGTATGGCAATGTCAATGATCCACACTTTTTTCTTCTCCACAATCGTGATATCTGGGATACTGTATTCCAAAACCCTGTCAGTCTGGATTTGGAAGTCACACAGTAGTTTTGCATGCTCATTTTCGGCCACTTTTTCAGGTTTATAATCCCACCAGTTCTTTGCTACAGACAGATGGTAGTTGTGACACAGGTTCCAGTGGACCATCTGAGTGACTGTGTTGTGATGTTGTTTTTTGTGTTGTTGTTGTTATTATTATTATTGTTGTTGTTGTTGTTGTTGTTGTTTTATATGCCACCCAATTCTTCCCTGAGGATTCAGGTCATTTTACTTTCTTCTTTATTTTCCTCTTTTTCCTTAATTTAAAATTCTTTTTTTAAATCCACTGGTTATTACTTTTAAAACACACCAACTGAACTTAGTACAATCATTGCCACAATGATGATTACTCTTTAATAAAAAAGCACTTTGCCTTCCTGAGGGAAAATGCATTCAGGAGATCTTCCACCAGTAACATTTTGTACGTTCCACTGAGCAAGAAACATTATAGGATAAAGTGATTCTCTGACAGCTTCTCAAAAGCCAACTAGCAATGATCATTGACATTTAGCAAAATGCCCAGTAGCATCTCTATCCTGGGAAGATCCTGGAACAAATTCCAAAATGCTAGTTTAACAGTTCAGTGTGTCTGCCTAAAAGACTTTAAGAGCAATAGTAGGAGAAATATCGTTTTTATTATTATTTTAGAGCAATGTGATACTATCCAGACAGCATTAATTGCTCTCTGGAAAAATGTAATGCCTTGTATGACTACAGAGCTTGACCAAGTGATTCCAAGATTGCTTCAGCCGATCAATTTAGTGATTTTCTTTAAATATATTTACAGGTTATCCACAGGAGAACAAAGGCTCATACGGCCCTTACAAATTTTATTTTATTTTCTATACAGTATATCACATTTAAATCATATCACACAATTAGCATGCAGCTAGTTATCTGAAATAACTAATAAACGCTGTGCAGTAAGACTAAAAAAAAACAGAAATATAAAAATAAATCACCCACTTCAATAGTTTCTATAACACACTTAAAGAAAAACCAGTGAGCTTAGCAGGATACTTCTAAAAGATTTAAAAACAGAAGTAAACTTCAATTGATAATGAGTTCCATAAGTCTCCAAAAGTTGCCTCCAAATCGGTGATCTTGTGTCTATCACACAAATAGTTTTCAAAAAGAGAAAAATATTTCTCTTTTCATTCTATTGGCGCTTAAGCAGCAGCGGCATTCCATACCATTTGAAATATCCAAATATTCCTTAGTAGTGCAAATACTGCAAAATATTTAGTGGAATACTTTGCACTAATCCAGCCTAGGCCTCACCGCTGCAAGGGTTTGTTTTTTTAATCGACCTTTCTTGCCACAGTTGTTAAATGAATCACTGCAGGTTGCTAAGTGAATCTGGCTTCCTCATTGATTTTGCTTGTCAGAAGGTTACAAAAGGTGATCAGGTGACCCGGCCGGGACTCTGCAACCCTCTAAATATGAACCAGTTGACAAGCAGCTGAATTTTGATCAACTGACCATAGGGAGGCCGCAAAGGTCGTAAGTGTGAAAAATCCATTGTAACTTTGAACTGTCACGAAATGAACTGTTGTAAGGCAAGGACTACCCGTACACATTTCCATCCCAAACAATCAGCACCTCTGTTATGTCTGGATTAAATCTGATTTTATATTTTGTCATTCAGTCCACGTTATCAGGCATAAATTCTAATGTCTGACAGCTTTCCCGGGGGAGATCTTAAAGGAATAGAGTTGGATATCATTCGAATATTACCAACACTTAAGTTTAGACTAAACTTCTGGATGATAATTTTACCTAGGAGTAAAATGTTGATGTTATAAATTATGGGGGACATGAATGAAATTCTATATCATTCCATATTAATAAGCCCAAAGTATTACCAAAGTAGATGTTTTACAGGAATTTGGATAGCAAAGGAAAGTCTATAGACCATTCAGAAAAAAATAGCAACCCACCCGCCACCCACCACCCCACCCCACAAAAAATTGCTAGGTTTTGACAGGGAGAGAACTAAGTATTAAACAACTCTAACTAAAGACTTCAGTATCAGCAACATAGTCCAGCATATCCCAGCCTTATGGCCGCCTACTGATGTATTTCTGGATTCCTTCCAGTCAGGTTTCACACCTGGGCATGGGCCTGAAACAGCATTGGTCACGTTTTTGGATAACTTCTAATGAGAACAGGATGGAAGTAATGCATCTATTATTGCCCTTCTTGACCTCTTGGTGACCTTTGATACCATCAATCATGGTATCCTTCAAGACCAGCTCCTGGGGTTGAGAGTAGGCAGTACTAGATTGTTCTGGTTCTCTTCCTTCATTTGGATCTGGTTCCAATCGGATTTGATTGAAACAAGAAGTCCAGCTGCAGAACTCACTGCTCCTACACGAAGCCAGCAGGCGAGGCGATCCATCATTAGGGAATGAAGTATTAATAGCATGCTGATGGTATCCAGCTGTAAACCTCCACCTGTAGCAACTAAGAGGTGCTATTCAAGTCTTGTCTATCTGAAGGATGCAGGGTTATGGATGGGGAACAATAGCTTTCAGCTCAACCCTAACAAGATTGAGTAGCTTTAGGTTTGGGAGCCTTCAGTTTCAGGAATTTACCATCTTAGGTAATGGATGAGGCTGTGATGAAGATCCTTACGGACTCATGACTCCTTCTTGGTGAGCACGTGGCATCATGGCTAGGAGAGCTTTTGCATAGGTCATGTGCCACTTGCACTGATTCCTGGATTGAAAGGCTCTACCCTCAATCACTCATGCCCTGATCACTTCCAAAATGGATTACTACAACATACTCTACATGGGGCTGCCACTGATCAACATCCAGAAGTTATCGGTGCAAAATGCAGTGGTGTATGGGCAGGTATGTGTGCAGCCTTTAGTCGGTGCATATTACACCTCTGATCCAAGAACTGCACTTGCTGCCAATTTGCTTCTGGATTCAATTCAAGATGCTAACCTATAAAGCCCTACAGGGCATGGGGCTAGGTTATTTGAGGGACTACTACTACCTAATTATAGTTACCCATCCATTAAGGACTCAGGAGATGAGCCTTTTCTGCCATACTACCCATCCTTTAGGACATCATTCCCCCAATGTTAGACTGGACCCAACCCTGCTGGACTTTCCGAAGGCTTTGTCATTGTACCTGGGGAACCAGTGAGGATATGGAGCCTGTTGGTTGTAATGTTAGCCATTGTGCGGTTTCTATTTCCCCACAACTTAAATGTTAATTGTTTTCATTAGTTTTTAATGATTCTCATTTTAGTTGTTTATTTGTAACTTATTATTTTCTGTTTTAAGTGTGTGAGCCACCAAGAGTCATTTATGTGAGATGGGTGGCTAAATAAAGAAAGGTTAGATGCAGGTAGCATCATGCTTACATAATCTGATGGAATTTGCCAATAGATGTATTGGGAAGGCTAATCCAGGTCCAGTCATTTACAATGGACATTCCACATGACATAATTTCCAACCCTCTCCAATACATCCTATTCTAATGAAGCTGAAATATGTTAACTGAAACAATAACACAATATTCCCTTGTCTCCGTTTTCCACACACACGCACACCCACTTCTGCTCTTGTCTCCCTTGTGTTGGCATCTAAATTGTAAGCCCCCACCCCAAGGCACTTGTAAAGCTCCATGTACACAGATGGTGTTACATAAACAATAACAAGAATCTACTTCTTGAGAAATCTTGAAAGAAAGTGGCGGCGGGGAAGCAGCACAGATTTTGCAATGCAAGGCATCCAGATTGCCTCACTGGATCAATAGCCCAACTATTTTGCCTAACTAAAGATGCTGCTCCTTCAACAGCTACCTCTTCTATAAGTCATGAGAGCTATTAACACCATGATTACTAAGGCCAGTAACAACCCAGGTAGATATCAAAAGCAGCTAACAAAGAGCAGTGAACCTCTCAGAGCATCCGTGTAAAGTTTTCCTACGTTATTAAATCAAATGCCACCTCTTTTAAGATGCAGTAGAAGAAGTATTTGTTATCTAATTTAGGTACCATTTATCTCACCCTAATATTAAATGCACTATAAAAGCAAGGTGCTCAGACAAAACCAGAGCCAGCAGCTGAGTAATCAAATTCCTCCATATACCACATTAAGATCTCTGTTAAATTACATACTATGATATATGATTCATTAGAATAAGAATGCATATGCATATCCTGCTATTAGGTCTCTCCTTCTCCTCCATACAAGCTGCTCTTTGGGCAGGAGAGTCTGGCTGGGATGGTTCTTTCTCTGTGAGCAGAGAAAAAGCAGTGATCAGGGTTCCAAGGTAGACTGAGACTTTTCCTCTGTAATCATTTTAATCCAGCCTAATCCCACTGTGATGGAGACAAATGCAGCTCAGCCTCCATGTGCCTAATTTTTAGAGCCACACTAGCTCTTGACCTTGCAACATACTAAGAGCATATACTGTATGCATAAAAGATGAATAATATGTTGCTTGCAAAGGCAATATATTTAAATATAATCTATTTATTATTATGCATGTCTTCTTATCCTAATCTATTTAGAATAAATAGCGCAGTGGTTAGAGTGCAGTACTGCAGGCTACTTCTGCTGACTGCTGGCTGACTGCAATTTGGCAGTTCAAATCTC
>JANHGC010001555.1:74088-86252 GCA_027560395.1 Boaedon fuliginosus | reverse complement strand
AGAAGCCAACAGTTGTTTGGGGATACTTATGCTGATCATATTTAGTTGTAGGGTGTGTATAGTTCTATAAGCTTCACATAATGAATACACACACATTTACACATGCATACACTGTGAGAGTATAAATATTTGTGCTTTGGATTGCTTCCTGGAGGAACTATGAATAAGTCCATGCAGCTTTCTTAGCAACATTTGTTGGAAATGGTTTGTCATTGCCTTCTTCTTTCTAAGGGGGAACTGGTCCAAATCACCCAGTTTGCTTCCATGCTTAAGACAGGACCTAGAACTCAGGTCTCCCTGCTCCTAATCTGGCACTCATTCATTAATATTAAAGTGCAGATTTCTGCACCAAATAAGGAAATCTCAATGGCGTTCCATAGAAACATTGAAAAAGGATAATAAGCAAAACTAGGAAAGCAGCATCCACATGTGTTGGATTTTAATTCCCATAATCCCCACTCATGGGGAACACCCGGCTGGAGGTGACTCTAGTAATAGCTTGAGAACCAGTGGGACACAGTTAATAAAGTTGTTGATGAAGATCTGCTGACAACCATGATTCATCAGCCCCCAACTTCAATTGATATAAAGGAGAACATTTGTAGCTCAGGGTTGGAATGAGGAGTCCTTTGCGCTCTCTGAGCTTGCTTGCTTGCTTGCAGACGTTTCATTACCATACTAGGTAACA
The DNA here is from genome assembly GCA_027560395.1 of Boaedon fuliginosus. Taxonomy (NCBI): domain Eukaryota; kingdom Metazoa; phylum Chordata; class Lepidosauria; order Squamata; family Lamprophiidae; genus Boaedon; species Boaedon fuliginosus. Next base: position 85,564 of record JANHGC010001555.1, on the reverse strand, counting down.
TCATCACTGCTAATGCTGCTACTTAGTTTGGGTAATGAAACATCTGCAAGAAAATATACCAAGGACACGCACACAGCCCAACTTTAATGGAACAAGCAAATAAGGCCTACTGTTAAAGATCATACATTAAAAATCGCAGGTGTTAGCATAGCATAGCCTCCTTCTGGGAATTCCCTAACATGAAATCTTTTAAAACGCAAGAAAGGTTTAGCGCGCGGTTGCTTACACACAGCTCCATTTGAGAAGTGGGGGGGGGCGGGTCATCCAAACCAGCCGCTTTGCACTTCTCAAGGATTTTGCTGGAAACGACTTTGGTCTCCTCCAAGCAGGAAACGTTACCTTTCCTCTTGCTCGGGACAGATACTCCAACTGTGCCCAGCCCACCGAAAGCTTGCCAGCATCCCAGAAGCAGCTAGTTAAACCGGGCTCCCTGCTGGAAGCTGACAGCTGATGGGCTCCCTCTAGGGGTAAACGTCTCTCCGCAGAGAGAGGGCGGGCGCTGGGGCCCGTTGCTAGGAAACGCCCCCCCTTTTTTTTGACAGGAAAATCTAAGCAAATGGGGGGAAGGGGGGGGCGTTCTTTTGTTGTGCTGTTGAAGCTTCTCGCCAGTTCAGTGTATTCCTTTAAAAGATGTTTTTGTGGTGTTGGGTATTTTTTCTTTTCTTTTTGTATTGGCACTCTTCTCCCTGGAACGCTCTTACACGGCGGGGCCAAGTTCTCACACTGCCCAGCAACCTCTCGGAAGCTGTTTCTCATTACTTGCTCATTTGCCGAAATCAGATTCCACGGCTGTTTTTAGAAAACTCAGAGATGCTTCATGAAGTGTTCATGAGACGCTAGAGGGGCGCCTCTGCCATTGACACCAGGATTGGGGCGGGGGGGGCGGTGATCCAGCAACTCCAAGCCCAGACCACACTTTCCTCTTATTTCCCCCACCCAGCCACCCCAAAAAGAAAAAAATCTGGTGCTTTCTGATCTGTCACCATGAACAGGTGGAGACTTTGCAACCAGTCTTACCAGGGGGAGAAATTTGCAGAGGCGCTTTCCACACATAACTTTATTCCCCGCACCACACAAATCATCAAGAATCAAACGTTAAGGGGTTTCCCCTGCACCCATCTGAACCTCCAAATCTGCTCATGTAGAACAGGAGTCTCCAAACTTGGCCATTTTAAGATTTGTGGACTGCCTGAAGAATTCTGGAAGTTTAAGTCCGCAAGTCTTAAAGTGGCCCAGAAGTTGTGGGAACTTAATCATTTCAAGAAGAGACTGGGCTGCCATCTGTCAGAAATGGTGTAGGGTTGGGCTGGGGATGGACTAGATGACCTACAAGGTCCCTTCCAACTCTGTTGTTCTGTTCTGTTCTAGTTTGGAGGCCGCTGTTCTAGGAAAAGAAACTGCAGTTATCAAGAGTCAGAGTATTTATAAGCATGCTAAATGCCTCTGTTTTGGGATTCCTTTGCACACTGGATTTTATTGGATGAACAGGATTTTAGGGAAAGCCCTTCAGTGTAGACCAGGGGTGTCAAACTCACAGCCCACAAGCCGGATGCATCACCTGCTGGCCCCACGCCCACCCAGTTTAGCAAAGGGGGGGGAGTCCTGATACATCACATGACGATGCCTTGACAATGTGAATTTGACACCCCTGGGGTAGACTTTTAACTTCATGGAACTGTATCCACTTTGCTCCTACTAGGCTTGGTGCTGGTGAGCAGTCAGTGAATCTTCCTCGTGCTTATTGTCACCTCATTTGACCATCTCTTTTAGACCAAAGAATGGATGAGGAGAAAGCAGGTGACATAGTTGACTAGGATTGGAGAAATGGGCCTCCTATCTCCACATTGGAACTCGACCTAGGAAATTCAGTAAGTACTACTGCTTAAAAGCAAACAAGGCATCGTTTCCACTCATATTAAACATGAAGCTCTCATGTACACAAGTATGCATTTCCCTGAATCTAAGTATTAGTTTATTTTGGCTAGGAGGTGACAAGAGCATTGAAAGTGTTGCTAATAGAGAATAGGAACACTGCATGGCAGGAGCATTTTCCCACAAAATGTTTTGCCTGGACATAGATCAGACATCCCACAGAGTTACACAAATGCACACATTCCCTCTTCATTCCTCTACACGCTCACACAAATTCCAGAACTAGCTCATCGAGAAGTCACTTTTTAAGGCATGCTAAGGGAGCATCTTAAGCCATGGGTTCCTTAATGGGGGCAGGGGAAGGTTAGCCTTGGAGGGCCAAGATTATAATCTTGTTTTTTATAGATAGGGCAGGAGGCTGAAAGAGCACCAGAAGTTTTCTTTATTCAAACTACACAATGGCAAGCCCTGGAGCTGAACTAGATGCTTGAAAATGTATTTTGATTAACACATGTCTTCTGTGTCATAAACCAGATGTGAACACATATTTGTATTCATACTGAGAGTTGCAGACAGGCAGTCTCAGCAAAACTGATAGATGTTCCTCACTGTTCAATCTAGAAAAATCAGACATTGGCCTGGATCAAGAAGTAGTCCAGAATACAGATAGTCTTCAATTTACAACCATTCATTGAGTGATCATTTGAAGATACAGTGGCACTGAAAATGCAACTTATGACTGATTTTCACACGATTCTTGCAGCATCCCCAGGGTCATGTGATCAAAATTCAGATGCTTGGCAAATGGTTCATATTTATGACGGTTGCGGTGCCCCGGGCTCATGGGGTTATCTCTTGTGACCTTCTGACGAGCAAAGTCACATTCACTTAACAACCGTGTTACTAACTTAACAACTGCAGTAATTCACTTAACAACTGGGGCAAGAAAGGTCATAAAAAGGAGTAAAACTCATTTAACAACTGTCTCGCTTAACAACAAAAATTTTGGGCTCAGTTGCACTCAGTTGTATAACCTTTTTCTGAAGGAATGCAATGCCACATAGAAAAAGAAGATAAGTCATTTGAAATCATGACCTATAAGAAGAATCACTGTCTTGCCTGGGTTCAGCCTAACTTGTTATGTCTCCTCCAACTGTAATGACTACAGAGAGTTGATGAGCGAGCCATGTTTTTCTTGGAGCTGTTACCGAGAAATAGATTTGGTTGGCATCCATGTATTGACAAGCCCATCTGCAGATCTCCAGGTGGTTCCCCCAAGAGGCTTCCTACAGAGATTGCAGAGTATTGGAGATGGAGTGGAGCCCTGCAGGAGAGCATATAATAGCTTCTACTTAGCAGAATAACTGTCTCCAAGCAACACCATCTGAAATCAGAAACTGGAATGAGACCAGTATTAAGCAGTGCCTCCTATTTCTAAATCTCTGGCAATTCATGGTCAATGGTTGGTGAAAGGTACAGAGAGGTTGAGAAGAACCACACTGTCTCTGCCAATCATCAATCATCCCTTACACGGAACTTTTGCACATTTTGGTACTTGTACTTTAACAGTTATATGGTTTGAGGATGATAATGAATGCTATTCTGGGTACTGTTTTGGGGATAATGACAACACAAATAAATGATTGGTGGCTGTGTAAAAATGCAGCAATAGCTTTGTATTTCGGGACATTCTTCCAGAGACATCAAATGAGGAAAGTGCTGGTATTTTTGTTATCTAATGCAGAATATATGAATTGTAGAAAATACGAATACCACAAAGAACTTCTTTTTTTAAAAAAAAATAGGAAAAGTGCTTGCTGCACTTTTACTTGGCTGGCAGGTTTGCTTATAACGGCGATATACAGTGAGTATGATTCTTACTTTTACTCATAGCGTTCCTGTTAAACCTTTATTAAGCAACACCTTACAGTAAGCGCTGCCTTCGCATCTTCCTTTAGACAGATGGCTGCCAAAGTGTGGTGCCGACACAGCTTCTTCTAATGGTGAAAGAAATTGTGCTTTTTCTGTTCTCCTAGTATGCCAGCCAAAAATTTTAAATCTCTTTTTGTGTGTTTGTGTATGTGTGTGATTCTGGTTACTGCTGAATAAGAGAGAGATGGAGAAGGAGAAAGGTCTTGCCTAGCATAAGGCAGAAAATAATTTTCATCACTTGCCAAATTACAACCATGATGACAAGGGGCGGCAAGCCATGAGTCGCTGACCCGAGGCAACACAATATGTCACGGAAAAAGAGAACCGACTCAATCATGCAAGTGGCCCAGAGCCTCTATTTGTAACAACTATGCAATCCACATGTTCCCATACCCTATTTTCTCTAGGAGTCGGCATGGATAATAATGATAATAATACTTAGAAAATCTGTACATTGATGGAATTTCCATCTGTCAATTACAAAAGGCCACACTGCTTGGATCCGCTCATATGCTAAGCAGATACATTACAACATCCTAGGTTCTTTGGAAGATTGTGATGCATATAAATGCCAACACCAGGTAAAGAATTGGCAATTGTGATTTCACATTGTTGTGTATATAATAATAATAATAATACTACTAAACACTGCATATCCTCAAATTGAAACTAAGGTATTTGATCAAACAACATGGCCAGGCTTGGATATAATCCAGAGCTTTTAACACCTGTGAATTAGTCAATGGAAAATTCTCCTCATCTCTACAACGCAGATGAGTTGAACCTTCTGGGCATCTGAGCAGTTAACCATCTGTACACATAACCTTTTTTATTTTTCCTACTAGAATACAGAAGTGTTGTAGGAGAATGTAAAACCCAGAAACTACGATGAGAAAATACACTGATACTAACTATATGCACTCTAAAATTTATAGTCTGCACTGGGCTGTAGCTTTGCTTTTTCAAATACATTTCTCCACTTTTCATAAATGCCACTTATTTAAAAATGAACATGAGTATACTTCTTCCCAAAGCACCCTCCCTCATCTGTACAAAGTTTACTGGCGCATTTAAACCGTTTCATCTTTTTTTGACGTACTGTGATTTTCTATCTGTCTGCAGGTCCTTCACTGCCAGCTTTTAAGAGAGAAAGAGAGAAAAAAACACAATTCATTTATTCAAGCATTCCAGTGAATACATAATATTACTCCATCCAGGCACCCATTGAAATGGGTTGATTTTATACAGCTTGGGAGAGGTAGTTTAACTTTTGTATTCCACTGCTTTTATTCAAGTTTTATTTCTTTTACATGCACAAGCTGCCCTAGAAAACCTTTTGTCTTTCAAGATAGCCTAGAAATAAACTATAAAAGTAATTTCCTGCGATCCATGCAATGTTTGCTAAGCACACTGTGCCTTGGGAAAAGTATCCCCCAGATATAACCAGGTTTTAAATGGAGACCAAGGAGGTTAGAAAATAGCAATCTTGACTCACACGGGTGCAATTTGCCCCTTTGTCTCTTCCCTGCCAGTCACTCTGTCCTAGCACTTATTAAACATGTCATTGGCTCATTGATGGGGACATCCATGCTGACTCTTAGCCTAAATGACCAGCTCAAAACACCCTTCTGTCCACAGCTTCCTCCTCATAGCTCTGGACGAGCTGCTGGTTGCAGAAACTGCCAGTTTCTATCAGTTCCTTGTGTAAAGGATTCTTGGATACCTCTCAATATGAATTAAGAAGCTGACATTCATTTCAACAGCAGCTGACTCCGAAAGGCATGCTCTTTTATCAGCATCCACCTTTTTCTTCCTCCTCTAGTCAACTATAAATCGATTGGTTCACAGTTTGATTTCTGTGATTGCCCTCTCCATCAAATTAATGTTTCATCTTCCTGCATGCAGCATTACTAATCTCGCCATTCTTTGTATCACTGTAGTTGGCAGGTTGTATCATGCATGGCTACCATCCTTAAAAACTAATATCTTATGTTTTATTGTTGGGTTTATTATGCTCTAAGAGACTTTGAAGGAAAAGACACCATGGTTGAGGCAGCCTGATTTTTTTAAACTGCTGCAAGAGCTGAGACCACATTTCACTAATGCATAACTTATTAGTTAACACGCCCTCAACGGACTGCTGGTTTGAAAAGCACATTTTATTTAATACAAAGACAAACCACCATCCCAAGTCTGTGAACCAGAGCTATTTGAGGTTCCTCGCTCAGGAATGTATATGAGGGGTATGCTACTACCAGCTCTCTTCTACATACTATTCTTCTACATTGATGAAGGATCTACAGTAGTATCTTTTCAAAATTGTTGCGAGAACATTAGGACTAGCAATGATACTCAAACCATAAATGTAAAATGAAGAGACCAGCAAGAAAATTAAAACTCTGAAATACCACTTTGCAAGGGGTTGCCACTTTGGTGTAATATAAATCCTAACTTGCCCAGCTCTAAATCTTGCTGCAAAGTAGAATTAAAAGATCTTCTTAAAGATGGTTGGGACACAGCAATCCATTCCACAGTGGAACAGAGTCAAGAATGTTTTCGCTGCTATTAAAAGATATTGGACTATTAATTTTCCTGGAGTGCAGCACTGATTTCGAGAACCAGATATGCTCTTCAATGCTTTGGCTTTCCTCCTGTGACTATAACGTCAGTCCCACTGGTTTAACTCTAGGATGGCTTATAGCTTGTTCAGGATCAAACTAAACTAGGCAGAGTAAGTCTATAGCAGGGAGTCCAACCTTGACTTGTGGACTTCAACTCCCAGAATTCCCCAACCAGTAGGAATTCCCCAGTCCCAGCTTCTAGCCTAGGTGCCTTAACCACAACACTAGACTGCTTCTTTCTAACATTACTACTGCCATCAAATTATCTCTGGATTGGTGTACTACAGATCCGATGCCCTGTTTCACATTACTTCTTCTGGAGCTAGGTTTTTGAGTAAATAATAATATAGGTTGGAAATAATGTAAATGAGCTTTTCTACATTAGTATTCCAAGGAGCCCAAGCATAATTTGCATGTTCATAAATAATCTACATTATAAATGACAAAGAGTCCTGTGGTGCTTCCAGGATTAAGAGCTGTATTATTACTTAAATGTCTACAGACCCGACTCTTGTTCGGCAGGTATAATAATCAGAGCACTGTCTGGTATCATGGGATTGATGCATGGCATTTTTCATCCATTTGGAAATAAAGGGGGAATACCAAAGTTGAAGCAATATAAGATTATATCAGTAAATGCAAAAGCATAATGGTTGTTGATCTGAATCCTGCCATGATTCTAACTGCTTACGTGCTATACTTACACAGAAAAGCATTATGCATTCTCAAGGGATCTTTATCCATGTGATCTTTGATTCTCATTATTTTCTCCAAGCTGCTGTTAGAAGTATTGGAAATGGAATTAAAGTGATATAATTCTCCCTGTCCCATTTCCATAAGTGTAACAGCAAAAAGTCACCGCAGGAGCCTAAAGAACACGAGGACACCAGAGAAAGTATGTTATGCTCACAAGCCAAATACAGGATTACAAAAAGGGAAACCATGTTACAGTTTCAGAGAAAACAGGAGAGAAACAGAGCCAAGTTTTTGTGATGTAACTCAGGAAGTCCTGCGCCCATATCCATGACGTTTGTGTCCAACAACAGGGAAATCAGGAGATTCCGGCAGTTCAAACAAGTATAACAGGGATGTCAAATTCAATTTCATTGAGGGTCACTTCAGGATTGTATATGACCTTGGGGAGGGGAGTGTGGCCAGGGCAGGCATGGCCAGTTTGATGTCACTTGTGTCAGGGGTGCCGTTGGTGGCCTGAGTGCTCTGCCAGTGAAAACGGGCTCCTGAGCTCAGTTTCTGACTGCGACAGCCTCCTACAACTCTGCCAGCAAAAACGTAGCCCACGAGGGCCGTACACAGCTTTGTGGGCTCTGTTTTCAGCTTCAGTGACCTCCGTTTTTGCTGGCAGAGACACTGTGGGCCAGTCCTTTGCTGTTTCCAGGGTGGCCCCACGAGCCAGATCTAAGCACCCCATGGGCAGGATCCGGCCCCTGGGCCTTGAGTTTGACACCCTGAAGTAAAAAGATTTATTGCAAGCTTCAGCTCTCTGCAAGAATCTGATCAACTAACAGTGAAGGGAAATGAGCGGGATATAAGAAAGGCACTCAAGGTGGGCTGGACTTCTTGCAGGCGACTCATGACTTATGACACATCCCTCACGCTCAGCCTGGTCATCTCCTACAGTTTGCTCAGTGACTATATGAAATCACTATTTCTCAATCTACTGTTAAGTGGGACCCTTGGCCGTAGACAGCCTGAAAGTCCCACCCACTCATGGACCCAGTTTTTCTGACAGTTAAAAACAAAACACAGTTCCTCAGAATTTAATGCACCTACATCTGCTGGGTTAATTTCTTCTTGCAAAGATATTTTTCAGATCAGCTCATTTGAATGTGCAGTCCCTGTTTGTATTCTCAAGTGAAATAATCCATTCTACCATCTAAGTGTTGTACCATGACTTCCTCACCTCATTTTACAACATATGGACACCTAATAGTTTTCATATCACCTTCTTTATCATCATCATCTTCATCATCATCACCACCACCACAACTCCCTGGCATTTATCCAAGTGAAGTAAGGCATCAATGAGAAATGCAAATGGATACATAACAATGATCTTATATAGAGTAATTTTTTTAATATTCACAAAAACAAAGCAATGCGAAATAATTCATCTTGCTAAATGTTTGCTGTTCTTATTCTAGGCATGAGGGTTTGTTTTCTTTTCTTTTTTTCTTTTCTTTTCTTTTTTTTTTTTGGTAAGATGAGGGCCAGTGAATAAGGGCTATGTGAATAACACTTGATTGGGTAAGGCAAATAGCCGTGTAATTAAACTGTAAACACTGTATGGGGTAATTTTAATGTAGTTTAAGGTCTTGTAAATTACATGGTCATAAAACAGCACTTGGGGTTTTGCTTTGCAAAAATATTGATGTTTGTGTGGATTAATTAGTGTCATTTGCATAGTGAGAGGAGCAAAGAGCCCAATTCTTGATCAAGGTCAAGCCTTGACAGACAGAAATTGCCTACAGAACAGGACACTAAAAAGGGTTGGTCAGACCATATAATCCATTTAATTAAAATATTAGGGAAACAAAGGATACTAATAATATGCCTTGTGGATAATATTAACACTTCTGAAAGGGCACACTTTTAAAATGAGCAATGTTCCAGCATTTCTTTGAAAGTGGTATACTTCCTGATATTATTGAAGAGGTCAACCTGTTTTGAGGAGTTTCTCTCCTCCCTAAGATCTATACTGGTAATTCTTATGTCATATCAAGATAGAGTTCTTTTTGTGCTGATATTTCTAAAATGAAAACTCAAGCCACCAGTTTTGGCAGTAGGACAAACTTCTGTACAATGTAATAAACAAGCTGCACAAGCCTGAGACTGTTCTGCTATTCAAATCTGGCTATTCTGCATCCAACTTTTTCCCTGACATATTAATTTGCACAGTGTAGATAATGGGTTTTGTTTTATTTCTGTATAGAGCAGTGACAGATAATGGATGGCCTAGAGTCCACATGCAGCCTTTTGGACCTATTCTTGCAGCCCGCTCCCAGATCACGCTGCTAAATTCAGAGGCCAAACAGTGATCTGATATAAAGATGATATCCAGATGAGTTGTGTTTGCAGGGATCCGGTGCTGAATGGAGTTTTGACATGAGTTTTTATTTATTTATTTATTTGTTTATTTATTTTATTAGATTTATACCCGCCTCTCTTCCCTGGTTAAGGGAATTCGAGGTGGCTAACAACAATATAAAAATACAACAATGTACAATATAAAAATAACTAGCCAACACTCATACATCCAGGGGGGGAAGGCACATCAGTTGCAGGCCATCCAACAGAGCCAGGTCTTTGTGGCTTTACGGAAGGCCAACAAAGTGGGGATGGTCCTGATTGTTTGGCTGACGGGACCCGTAGCAAGCCCACTCTGTGGGATCTAACTGGGAGCTGGGAGGCATAAGGTAGCAGAAGGCAGTCTCGAAGGTTTTCTTGCATTTCAGGATGCAGGGAATATTGCAAATGATGTCGTGCCCACGAAATATTCTATTTCTAATTGTACGCAGCCCAGCCTCCCAGTCAGGAAAGAGGAAAAACATGGACACCAACCAGTACCAGTTTCATCACAGAAGTCCTTTCCCTTTGAATCTCTCAAATCCTGCATTTCTCGTCAGCCAATTCTTTAAACCAAAAAAAAAAAAAAGTTAGAAACATCAAGAACAGCCTCCAGTCCAGCACTAACTATCCAATGCCAAACAGGTGACTGATGGTCACACTACTACTGCTCCACTGCCGGCTCATCACATCTTGCAAATGGCTGCCCTGCCTAGTCTATCTTTGGATCCCATTTTAGCCATCAAGCACTTTGACCTGCCAGTCATCCAATAGGCCACTCTAGAGGTTGTCTTGATGAAGGAGATACGGAGTAATACTCAACGTGGAATAGGTTTTATCAATGGTTTTATCAACAGTTAGAGATAAGAGGTAGAAATTAGATGAAGAAAGAGCATTGTTATGTATAAGTAAAATATGAATGTTTTTATATGCCAATACAATTGATATGATCATAAATAAATAAATAAATACATGTATATTATTAATATTACTACCAGTATATTTATTACTTTGGGGTTTTTTTCCTTCTTCTTCCTTAAAATGGAACACACTGTATTCCCAGACAACACACTCAATTCAAAATACGTATATATAAATAAAAAAAACTTGACTTAAAAAAATAGAGGTTGTCTTGCCATTGGCTACAGCAGCCACCAGAGAAGTGCTGACTCACAATGCCAAAGAAATCTGAAGAGCCTTCAACATTTTTTCTGGGGATCTCAGTGCCTTCACAAACCAAGGCCCACCACTAACAGTTCTGCATCAATACCGTTATAAAAAAATAATAATAATATTCTCAGTTGTGTCACCCAGAAAGCTCCTAAGAATGATTTTAAAGGGATACAACAACAAAAAAGAATCCTTTCTTTCCTTGCTTTCTCACCCATCTTATCTTCCCCACTTCAAGGGAGATGTGTGCAATCCTATATTTGAGCACCTGCAGTTGCATCAAAATGATGAGAAATTTAATTATCTATTAAAGTCAGGCTCAATTACATGGACACTCCAGTTCAGCTTATTAACTTTTATCCAGGTAAGAAAGAAATCTTGGCTGAACCCCAATCCCTTTCTATCCTAGGAGATGTGTGAAAAGAATTGACTTGGCCATTTTCCCTTGGCTTTTGTTATATCTCAAAATGAGATCTCTTCAGGAAAGCAAATAAAGTGCTTTTCAGACAATAATTCTGGTTGTTTGACAAGCACCAGAAACAAAACAAGGTATCTGTCCACAATATTGTCAGTATTAGCATTAGCAACATGACAACAAATTCAACATTTCGCAGATAGACTGACAGACAGATAGATAGATACTCAAAATATTAAATACACACACACAAACATATAAAATCAGGTCATGACAACAAATTCAACATTTTGAATAGATGGATGGAGGGATGGAGGGATAGATAGATAGATAGATAGATAGATAGATAGATAGATAGATAGATAGATAGATAGATAGATAG
>JANHGC010001555.1:49557-59643 GCA_027560395.1 Boaedon fuliginosus | reverse complement strand
GTAAGTGTAATGTGAAACAGAGGAGGAGGAGGAGGAGGAGGAGGAGGAGGAGGAGGAGGAGGAGGAGGAAAGACAGAAGAATTGAACAATAAAAGAGAAACATTATTGTTGAGGGTAAAAAATCAGTTTGCCAGCAAAAAGAAATGTGCTACTTAATAAGGTTAATAATAGATAATGTTGCCTAAAGATGATTTGTTACCACAGACAACCATTACATTAAAATGTTAATGGCCTGAAGCAAAAGCAAATTGTTTCCTTAATCTGCCAGAAGAACAATTTTCTCAGGAATTATATACACATCAGAATGCTTTGGGATCTAAAATAACCATAATAAACAGAACTGAAATTTGGCCCACACGCCGAGTGCCATGTTAACACGATTAAAAATGGGATGCATTTCATCTTTTTTTTTAAAGGATGCTGTATTTGTCCTAAAAACAAACAGACAAACAAAACCCAACATAGCCAACAATTTCTATATTAATGTTTCTTTTTTTAAAAAAAACAAAACCCTACAAAACCTAAAAAAATACCCTGTGGTTCTGCCTTCCAAAGTAGCCTGCACTTTTTCCATTTAAAAGGAAACAGTGTGGTATTCCCCCCGCCCCATATATCAAACAAAATAAATAAGTAAAGATTATAACTCAACAAATGTTTTTTTTAAACCATTTGGTTGTGCCCAACTCTTGATGACTTTATAGGGACGTTAGGAATTTGTCAAAAGAAAAGATGGAGATTGAACCCGGTCTGGCTAGAAAATGACAAGTAAAGGCAAGCAAAGGGGATTTGAAAGAAACTCTATCTATGGGAGTCTCCTAAGATGAAAAAAAAAAAATAGGAGAAATACACAGAGCCTGGACCAGGGAAATGAGGCGGGGTATAAATCGAATAAAATAAATAAATAGAATAAATAAATAAATAAACATCTTGGTAGGACGCCATTTGGGTCCTGTGAGAAATGAAAGTAAGCCAAGAAATATTTATTTATTTATTTATTTATTTTATTGTTTACATTTGTATCCTGCCTTTCTTCCCCAGTCAAGGGAGAGAATCTAAAAAGCAAAAAACATGAAAAATCATTACATTGCTCATGTTAAAGTATCCAAACAACTTTTGTAAAGATTGTTGGTCTAAATAAAAGAAGAAACAATATTCTGTAACAAGTAATATTATAGGATTAATGTGATCTGATTGATGTATTATACCTATTCATTTAGGGCTTTTCTCTTATTCTCTTATTTAACAACAGCAAAGTAACTAGACACTTTTACATTTCCATTCATTTGGATTTGGCCTTTTTGTTCAGGTGCCCCTTTAAAAATGGGATTTTGCAGGTCTTCACTATGCTACCTCCCTCCCTGCCAAGCTGGATTCCAGAGACAAGGTCAGTGTTGAGGACTCCTTTGTATTAAATGAGCAAGGAAACATATATGCATTGCAAATTATTCTCTTGCCCTTGAGATCTGTTGTCTAAAACAATCTGTTCAAAAGTGATAGGGTTGAAGTCCAGGCTAGACAACATGCATATGGTAAAGGATTTGTAATATTCAAAGTATCATCAACTATGTCCTCCTGGGTCAACAGACAAAGTATATTGATATATCACTGTCTCCTCAAAAAGAGGCAAGACTATTTATCAAGATATTCCGGAGCAAAAACAGAAATGACATTGTTTGACTGAAAAAACCTTATTTTGGCACTGTTGGCAGTAGCCATTTTTGTAAAGTGTAACCTTAAGTTGTTCTATCAAGATTGTGCAGAACGTGCTAGGTTGCTCCTGAATTGCCCATTACTAGTCCGAAATGTTTTATTTATATGATGAATAGAGACATTAGAATACGTGAGTCTTTGGTAATTTAGGGCACTTCTTTAAACTTAATATTTTGGTGGGATAATAGTCTCCACCAGCACTCTGTTGTAGCATTTGCGCTTTTAATTAGAGCCTCCATCATTTCATCAGCAGATATGTTTTGAGAATGCTTCACCAAGCGAATGTTCACCATGAAATGCTCTTGACAGAAGGACAAGTTTCAGAACAGTTTATCTGTGCAGCTTCCACGATGTAGAGATATTGGGGTTGCAATTTTAGAAGTTCTAACACAACAGAACAGGAAGACGCTAAATTAGGGGAAACATCTGTTATTTTTGTCTCATCTGGATTCCAGCTGACGCATAATTTTCCCCAGCTTGATGATCTCTGCCTGCTTTACATTAGAACTATTAACAATCCCAGTTTTTGCAGCTGTTGAAAGTTGCAACCAAAAGAACAGTATAAATACTCAAGACTATAACATCATCCGACGTATATGGTTGCTTCATATATCCGTGAGAATAAAACATATAAGGGAGACTATTCTTAAGTCATTCCCACTAAAAATTATGATCACAACCCATCGAATCAGCACAATGTTAAATCCTCAGTGAGCAACATAAAGAAAAGATGGAATAAATTATTATACATCAGCACCAGTGGAATCTTCCTTAAAAAAAGAGAAAGAAAATATATAAAAATTCAATGAAAAAAATGTTAAAAGTACTCTGGGTATAATGCAAAGTTCAAGCCAATGGCTATTGCTGCTATTAGGTGGCAATCAATCAATCAATCAATGAAACTTGGAAATACTGTCCATTGTATAATTTAAATCAATTTTCTTAAAAGTTCTTTTTGTTAAAATCAAAGGAGAAATGGGCATACAATTAAATAAAACTCTTATAGGAAGATAATGTTTCTAATGAAATATAAGCTGAAATATTTTTCCCACCCCGATCCTTTGTCTCTTCAATAAAAGTTATGAGTATGGTTTGTAACATTGATTAGTTAGGTTAACAGGTTTTTTTTTAATTTTCCAGTCAAGGACTGAGACAAGTGTTACCCATGTCACCCACTCAAGTCACCCAAGTCATCCAGTAGGGTTGAATGCCAGAAGACTAGAACCTTGTATTCTAGTCCAACAACTTCATCACTACGTCACACTGGCTCTCCTATGTGTGTGTGTGCGTGCACATGTATACAATCTTACATTTTCTTTTCCTGAGGAACCTAACAAATATGCAGTTTACTGTCTGTGTGAAAGAGAATCTAATCGGAAATAAGAAATCAAAGCTACATGCTGTGTCTGAAAACTTCTGGAGGAACTGTCATGGAAAAAGTACTTATATTTGAGAGGGCTTTTAACGAGGCTCTGAACTTTTCTCTCAGTTAATTATTCATTCACAAAAGTTTCCTGCTTCTCATTATTCCAAGTAAATTCTCAAAAGGTTTCTTTCTTTCCTCTATCCCATCTACTTTTCGCACCACCAGTATTCTGTAGTAGTGTGCTTACATTAAAAAAAAAAAACTTCACAACCCACAACTTCCCCTGTTGTACATTTGAAGCTTGCTGGTGCCATCAAGCAAACACAAATCAACAACACGCACATTCTGTTGAAATGTTTAGCTAAATGGAACCAAAACAGTCACAGTTCACTATTTCATAAATACATTAATTAGAAGTATCTTCAAATAGCATGTGATTTTTGAATTATTAACATAAAATACTGCATTATAAATGACTGCAAATTGCATTCCTAGTGCTCTCCATGCTTAATTTATTATGCTGTAGGAAAATTTGCAAATTACTTTGCTGTTTTAGATTTAATGGATAGTTTTATATGTATATTTTTTCATTAAAATAAAATTAAATCCCATTGTACACATCAGAGGCTTTCCACTCACACTTTTGTCAGAAATTTGTCACTTTGCCTGTCCCTACACTGGTGTAATGAAACAAGAAGATGAACTTTAAATTGCTGCAGTTGCTAACCAGAAATCCCTTCTGTACTTTGCTCCTGTGCTCACTGATTCCTTTTCTGTCTTACTTAAGGATGTCAGAAAATGTCTCCTAAAGATTGGACTAAACTACTAATTAGATCAGTTTTCCTATCCCTTGGTGCCCAATGTGTGGAGTTGGTCCCCCAAATTTTCAGGAGTGACCCTATCAGTTGGGGAAATCAAAGAGACAAAGGCCATCTATGCTGGAAAACACTGCATTAGGTTGTCTCCAACTACTCAGTCTAAAATCAAATATATTTTCACTACTTCATCCAGAACAGTGCTTCTCAACCTTGATCAATTTAAGATATGAGGACTTCATTGCCCAGAATTCTGGGAATTGAAATCCACACATCTTAAAAGTTAAACATTGTCAAGGTTGAGAAACAATGAATTAAATACCCTGCATGCAGGATGGCCTTCTTATTGGAAGCTGAGGTCATAACCTCACAGTGGAGCCTCTTCCGTGGGGGCAGTCCATTGTTGATACTATCCAAAGGCAGATCAAGACAATTTGGCCAGAAAGAGAGATGCTTTTCATAGGAAAGTGGAAGAAATGTCATAGAATGGTAAAGTTTTCAGGGCATTTGGCAATCTGCTGTGCTCCAATTGGTCCCCTCCAAAATTATTTCTATCCATCTTTGGAGCTTTAGGTTTTTGTGGACATTTGTACCATGCCTGGCAAAGAGTGTAGATTTCTCTCATGGATTGTTGTTAGTTCCGAAGTCGTGTCTGACCCATCACTACCAGTGGGGGTATTAATTGTTTTTACTACCGGTTCTGTGGGCGTGGCTTGGTGGGTGTGGCTATGCTGTCGGTCAATCGGGGGTGGTATTTGGCGGTTCTCTGAATCAATCAAAATTATTGGTACTGGTTCTCCGGAAACTGTCAGAACTGGCTGAATACCACCTTTGATTGCGACCCCATGGACAACGTTCCTCCAGGACTTCCTTTCCTCTACCATTCCCCCGGAGTCCAGCTACCTCTTCTTTTGTTGTTTTCATAAGAACAGCGATTGACTTCATGAAGAATAGATGTAGATTGACCATAAGGTTGATATGCCCAATGATAACTTCTACCAAGGATACCCTAATCAGAGGTAAAGTTGATAATAGTTTGGAGGAGTCCTTCCTGGGTCATGAGAAGCCCTCTCCAAGCTATGCCTGCTAATTCCTAAACTTTAGTCATGGGTAGGTGTTGTCAGGCTGGTTCTTTTTAGTCTTCCATTCCATGAGGCCAGGGAGGCCATCTTGCTTTCCTTGCCTGCCTTATGGGGCATCTGGCAAATGTGATCACCAAAGGGAAGGGTAGGATAGGCAGGCTCATGATATGGTAACAGCGGAGATGCTCATGGGTGCTTTACACATTTGCAGAAGAATCGGCAACATTTCAAGGCAGAGAGAGAGGAAAAGGCTTTAGCAGACAGCTTACCACCACTTTGGTTTCTTCCTCTCTCACCTGCCTGGTAATGCCAACTGAAAGAAAGAGAATGGCAGCTGGACTCCTCCAAGTCCAACCAGGTCTCTCATCTCACCCAACAGTTAGGCGAGTTAGCGGCTCACTTCTGAGTTTAGAGATGGAAACGCCACCGCTCTCTTGCCTGCCACCACCAGCCAGGATCTCAAACATATCCACGGTTCCTGCTGCCCAACCTACTCTTCTCTGCAGGTTTAGCAGTGCATGGAATGATGTTGGTGACCAAGAAAGATAGAAGAGATGGCTATATTTTTTCCCCACTCTCCTTTTCCATCCTGCTTCCACTTCTCTCTTCCTATCAACCTCCACTTCCTAATTCCTCCAGTCTTCAGCTTTATCCCAGCCCATCGCTGTCAGAAAACAGCCCATGTGTGGGTGGAGATGCTCAACCTCACAGTTGAAGACCATGAAAAGATCATGAAAAGTGGAAGCAGCCACTTTAACATCAATGTCTGGCTCAACAGGACTGTGAGGAAGCAGAGCTGCCTGCCAGGATGCTGCTTTAGAAAGGCTGCACATTATGGGTTGCCTCAGTTCTACTTGTTCTAATTTGTAGAGGAAAACTCTCATCTGTCTTTCCTGAGTAAATAGAGATGAGTTTTAATGACTGGGAGTGAGGCAGCAAACTCACAAATTGAAGAGCAACAAGTCTCAGGACCAGATGGCATTCATCTGAGAGTTTCTCTGAAGGAACATGTGAATGAAATTGCTAAATGCTACAACAGTAGTCAGCCTTTCATTTAAATCCCATCGCATTTTTGGATGATGCTCAAAAAACACTCTACAAGTTGCTATATTTTTTAACAGAATGGAAAATATTTTTAAAATAGGGGAATAATTACATTTACCATATTTAATTGTCTGTTCAAATACTTGAGGGCCTTCTTTTAGTATTGTTTTCAATTATCCCACCACCAACTTTTAAGTACCAGGTAAAGACTTATTTCTCCAAATCTTTCAAATGCACATTTGATATCCACTCTAATGTTCTCTGGCCCTAATAGATTGTGATTTCACAGTCATTTAAGTGTTTAGGGGGTGTTTTCCTCTGCTGTTTTACACTCAATAACTTAGGTATCTGTTCTATGGAGATCCTTAAGCGGAGCTTTGTGTAAGGTTCAAAACATTTAAGAATGAGTAGCAGTTCTTTGATTTCTTTGATTTCCTATGACAGTATACATGATTCTAAATAAAGCTAGTAAGTACTGGTATATTTTATGGACATATTGAAGATATATGGAAAAAGCTAGACATTTCATTATAACAAGTTATATAGAGCATATAGTATTTCAGTATAACAAAACTTTATCCTATCATTTATTTCTTACATTGCCTGCTGATTAGCAGATAAAGTTTTGTACATCTTCCTAGTCCTCGTTTTAAAATGTGAAAAAGTTGTTTGAATATAAATATATTTACACTTGGTATGTTTTAATACTCCACCTGCTGATACCATAACAATGCACTAAAATAGTATTTCTCATCCTTAGTCTTTAAGATGTGTGGCTGGCTGAGAAATTTTGAGAGTCAAATTGCACTAATCTGGTCATGTTAGCAGTCCATTTCTTAAAACCATAAAACTTCCCCTCTGGAAATCCTATTATTCAGCCCCTAATAATATAACGGTATCTTTATGTGAATTAACATTTTAATTTGTATAAGGACAATTAATTAGAAAGTAGAAAACAGTTATAAAGTCTAGTAGGAGGTCTGGCAGAAGAAGTATGCTGCAGGTCCCATCTGTGAAAAAGTCTCATGTGGTGGGACCTAGGAGATGGGCCTTTTCTACTGTGGCATTTGCCCTGTAGAACACAGGTGTCAAACTCGCCATGTCACGTTCCTGTCATGTGACATTTCACGACGTTTTTCCCATTCATGGAGCTGGGGTGGGCATGGCCTGCATGTGACATATCCAGCCTGTGAGCTGCCAGTTTGACATGAAATTGGCCCCATCCTAGACATCCTTCAAGGTCCCTTAAAACATGGCTAACTTTGATTTGGGCACATTTATGGCCATTGAAGCATCCATTTTCTACTTTCAGGCTACCATATTAAATTTCAGGCAATGTCCCAAAGCACCCAGCTTCACTTCAGGAGGTTTGCAAAGAATTTAGGGTTACCAGATGTAGGATGCAGCAATGGCAACAAAGAATTATAGTCTTATGTTCTCTGGTTCCTATCTACTTGTCATCTAGATTTTGGCAACCATTACAGGCTTTAGAGAACGTATACGGTAGATATAATAATAAACCTGCAGGCTTACAGTTTCTTTAATAATGGTGAAGGGGACTTGGAAATAGATGCATATAATTGTGCTTGGTCTGGTACCAGGGATAGGTTTCTACCGGTTCGGCCTGGTTCAAATGAACCGTTTGCTAAATTAGCTCTGGTTCAGGCAAACCATTTGTTAAATTTAGCTACCTGTTAGGTAAACTGGTAGTTGGGCCCACCCACCCGCGCACGCGCTATTGCTTACATTTTACTTGCTTTCTTTGAATAGCTGAGGTGCGGCAGAGATGAAAAACAGTTGATCTACACTGCCACACCAATCAGCTGTTTTTCGGCTATGCCGCATCTCGCTGTTTTTTGGCCCTAATGTCACGTGCGCGCAAGCGAACCAGTTGTTAGACCGGTAGGAACCCACCCCTGTGTGTCATGTATAGTTCACCTGTTTTATTGGCAGACCTTTGCTCTCCAAAGAACACACTCCACACCTATCCATCTCCATGACAGGTGACTTTATGATTATCTTAGCAACACATGGAAGTCCATTATCTGAGAAATCTCATGCATCAAATCCCAAGCCAGCATCAAAAGAAAAATAAAACTAAACTTATGGGTTTTCTATAAACGAATATATCATGTTTGGGATTCTATAACCTTCCTGTAGCTAGGCCTGGCTAGAGAATTACCTTTGAAACTTATTAGTTTGATAAACATGACACTCCACTATTGTTAAAATTTCAGCATGATGAGTCATTCTTCTATCTCCTTGGCCCAGCAAGAGCCATTAGCACTTACATAGCTTCAGTCTAATATTGTCCATAAATCAAGCTAATCTTGCTCTGTGAAGGTAGCAGATGAGGTTCAACCTTGGGCTGTAAAAAATACTCCTTATTTTAAGAGGTTACTGCAAAACCAACATACTGTTTTTCTAGCCTGGGCTTAATTAAAAGAGAAAAGGCCAGCATGGGTTTCTTGTTTTTTTTTTTTTTTTTCATTTGTGGCAGAGCTGGCACCTGAATCAGTGAATGGTGTCATTACAGAAGGAGAAAGATTTATTTTCTTGCTTGGCATTTGACTGAGTCCTCAGGGCTGCCTTTGTGGACTCAACAGTCACAGCAAAGCCAGTGATTTTTTTTTCCCCTCCTTGCTGCTAGATTTCATTCTTCCCTATTCTTTTTCATGTTTTACTTCAGATTTTTGAGTTGCTTAAGATTCTGGATCTAAAATTCTTCTCTCCTTTCCTCATTATAAATCTAAGGAAAGTTTCAAAAATAAAAAAAGCAGCACTACATAGGAAAGAAAATTCTTTTCAAGTATTCTTTGACTTGTGTCTCCACAAATATTCTTTTACTTATCTCTTATTTGTCCTTCAAACAAATAAAAAGTGTTCTTGTCTCTCGTCCCCCCACAATTTAAAGTTCTATTCTCTTTTCCTCTGCCTCAGATCATTACTTCTTTCTGCCTTTCTCTCGTATTCCCCAACTTCTTTGTGTCAAATCATATTACAGTACATTAAATATCCATGACATCAAAGCACTTTGAAATGTTCTTTGGGGTTTCTTCCCTGAGTAATGTTTTTCTCACTAAAAAGTGACAGAGTAACATGAGTGGTTGACATACCAATAAAGCATTACCAGCCCATCTCAATGCTTTCAAAGGCCACATATCAATTCACATTAGGCTTACCAGGGCTGCAAAACTCTGAATAACCACTAGATGGCAAGAAAGAGAGTTTTCTTTGTGTTGACTTTATGTTTACCAATAAAGAAATAAAGGGAGACTGGTATAGATCTATTTCAAGCTATTTAGCTCTCATCAGCTAGCCATACCCTTCTGGGATTCGAACCCAGGCTGCTTGCATATTAGGTAGATGCATTAACCTCTAAATATAAATTCAACACACACACAAAATAGTTAGTCACAAAATTGGCTCCCTGCAAAGGCCCCTGGATTGAGGCTGAAAGGCGAAAGCAGAAGCAGGCTGCTCTGTCCCATATTTGGGTAGACCAGGTTGCCCTGATAGAAAAAAAACCCTTGAGACTTTTCTTTATTTCTTTGTTACCGTTTCCCATCTATTAGGATGGAGAGAGTTCAAAATACCTCTTTGAGGGGCTTAAATTAATAAAAGGCAATACAAATATCTATTATATGCAATTATATGGAAGTGTTCTCATTTACGTGGCCAAGGATCTGAGGTCCGCTAGGTCAAAAACAAAACAAAAGAGGATTCTTGCAATCTCCTCCTGTTTATTGACCAGTAATTTCTATTATTTGTGGTATCAAAAGAGAAAGAAATGAATGAAAGAGTAAGAGGAACATTTGACTGTTAAAAGAAGACAATAATAAAGATAGTCTCAAGAGGTCCAGATAATGAAGGACAATGTTTGCTACTGATGGTTCACAAAACATAAATCTTTTTAGTATAGTTTTGTAACAACTGAGTTTGGGAAAAACTGATTTAATCTGAACATGATTATTAGGAAGCAAGTTACTTTAAAACTTAAGTGGAACTTTTTCCAGGTTAATATTTATGGGACTATATGAACTATGGTTTTAAATACCTCAAAGGTTGT
>JANHGC010001555.1:19440-31764 GCA_027560395.1 Boaedon fuliginosus | reverse complement strand
ATCTCCACGGGTAGTTGGTTACAAAGTGCCGGCTCTGACACAGACAAGGCCTTAGCTCGGGGACCCGCCAGCTGACATTGTTTAGCAGACCAACTCTGGGATACCCTACCCCGTGCCATCGGATGATCTCACCTAGCGGTTTCATGTATATGTTAAATAGGAGGAGGAAGAGAATCGAGCCCTGAGGCACTCCACAAGGCAGAGGATTCGGGTCAGATCTATGTCCTCCCACTAACATCGACTGGGTACAACCCAAGAGATAGGTGAACCACTGCAAAACGGTGCCTCCCACTCCCAGTCCCCTGAGCCGCCCTAGAAGGATACCATGGTCTATGATATCAAAAGCCGCTGAGAGGTCAAGAAGCACCAGGACAGAAGGAACTCCCTTGTCTGGGCCTGCCAGAGATCATCTGCTAGTGCAACCAATGCTGTCTCAGTGCTATACCTGGGCCTGAAGCCAGACTGTAAAGGATCTAGATAATCAGTTTCCTTCAAGGTACGCAGAAGTGCTACCACCTTCTTAACAACCTTCCCTAAAAAGGGAAGGTTGGAGACCAGACAAAAGTTGTTCAAAACAGTTGGGTCCAGGGAAGGCTTCTTGAGGCAGGTGGAAAGCACCCCTCACTCAAAGAAGCATTGATTACCACCTGGAGCCAACTGAGTGTCACCTCCCAGCCTGCTGAAACAAGCCAGGAGGGGCATGGGTCCAATAAATAGGTGGTGGCATTCATTGCCTCTACGACCTTGTCTACATCTTCAGGGGCCACAGGAACAAACTCTTCCCAGATAACAGGACTAAGACTTGCCCTGGTCACCTCCATGGATCCTGTCCAGCCAGCGTCCAGGTCTGACCAAATCTGGGTAATTTTATCCAACAGAAACTGAACAAACTCCTCAGCTTTACCCTGCAAGCGTTCCTTAGTCTCTCCTGGTTTTAGGAGGGAGCGAGTCACCCTACACAGAGCAGCTGGGTGACAGTCTGTGGACACGATAAGAGCAGCATAATATGAATGTTTTGCCACTTTTATTGCCACTAAATAGGTTCCAATATGGACTCCTAGTAGTCTTCAGTTTGATTCAGCTTTCCCCATCCTCCACTGGCACTCTAGATGTCTCTTCTGCCATTTCATCCCACTAAGCTCATCAGTAAATCAAGGGGCCCTCCGAGGTCTGCGGACAGTGAGAGGTCGCAAAGGCACAACCCAATCTAAGGCCTCGGCAGCAGCATTATTCCATGCCACCAGCTGTGGGCAAGGGAATCAGGGATCTCCCCAAGCTCCCTCTGAAACCTGATCAGGGCCATTAGGAGCCTGGGGCGGTCCCGCCTACCTGTGGCATGGGGTGGTCGTCAGGAAATCCAATCTCAAAAGGGAGTGATCTGGCCATGACAAGGGTTGAATAACTATATCCCCCCAATTCCAGATCACAACGCCATTGCTCCGAGTTAAAAACCAGGTCGAGTGTGTGTGCCCCCCCTGCATGAGTCGGACCTTGAATTACTTGGGTCAGGTCCATGGTTGCCATGGAGGCCATGAACTCCTGGGCCATGTCTGAGGTCTTGCCAAGGGATGGCAGATTGAAGTCTCCAAGCACCATCAGTCTGGGAGACTCAACCACCAGCCTGGCTACCCCCTCAAGCAGCACAGGCAGAGCTGTTGCAATGCAGCTGGGAGGCAGGTATGTCAGCAACCCCTGAGTCCAACTTCAAGAGGAGAGACTCACACCCGACAATCTCTGGAGCTGCGCTACCCCATAGATGGAGATCCTGACGGATAACAACAGCCACTCCTCTGCCCCTGCCCTGGGGTTGCGGCGGGTGCAATACCTGAAACCCAGGGGGGCACATCTCAGTGAGGCGGACACCCCCCCTCCTGCCCCAACCAGGTTTTAGTGATGCAAGCCAGGTCAGCCCTCTCCTCCAGGATTAATTCCTGGAGCAGAGGAGCTTTGTTAACCACCGACCTGGCAGCCCTCCTTTCTATTTTTACTTCATCTCAATTGCTTTGGAGGCAATTTTTCAAGTGCAGGGCCAGCCTCTTGGCTCTGTTTTGGAATTTTGGGGAGAAACAGTGGAGTGGTGCTAGAGAAGATCTGCAGCTGCTGAGAGAGAAGGAAGAAGAGTGGAATTCACTGAGGAAGTTACTCATCAATAAGCCTCAAGGATAAGAAATACTGACCATATCAGCATGGGAATTAAGAGGGGAAAGAATTTGATGAACATACTTGAGGAATACAGGCTGAGTCTAACCTGTAGAACATAATTCTGTTTATTTAGATAAGGCTAAGTGCTAGGTAGCCAAAAGTACATAAAGACAACAGATTGGTTGCAGATAAATGAAGGGATTTAATTGAGTCAAATAAACATATACCCTCTTTGGACAATAGGTTGGTACCATAGAGAACTAATATATCCTTTGAAATAAAAAAACCTAGCAGGATTAATTAATAATTCTGGCTTTATTTCATACCTCAGAAAGAAAACCTGAGGTTTTCCTCCTGACTGGGGAAATAAGACGGGGTATAAATCTAATATAAATAAATAAATAAATAAATAAATAATAGATAGATAGATAGATAGATAGATAGATAGATAGATAGATAGATAGATAGATAGATAGATAGATAGATAGATAGATATGAGATAAGAGTGGAAGTGACTCATGGGGCAAGAAAACTTCATTTATTAATTTATCAGAGTAACAGAATCCCAAGGTTTAATAAAGTAGAATCTGTTGCTCTTTCAAGGCTTGCTTCTCATGACAGAATTTCTTTAAACACTTGTCATCTTATAGCAGCTGCCCAAGAAGGAGGACATTGTGCGAAGACAGCAGCATAGCACTAATGCTCAATTAACCATGAGCTAGTGTAGTGCATTGGTTAAAGGAAGGTTGAGATATACCCTCAATCATACAAGAACCTTGGGTAGAGTTATCAGACATCCATTCAAAAAGAAGATATTTATTTATTTTTGTCCCCATGTCCTCCATCTATATCAGGCGTGAAAGATCATGTTCACACTTGAAGGTCCAATTAAACAGATTTATTGTTAAATAGTCTATTCACAGGAATCTTTATCAACTAATGCTTAGCATCTGCCTGGAGTTAGATAAAGGTCCACTGAATTCAAGGGGAGGTGATGGTGGATTTGGTCCAATATGGCTATGTAGGGATTCTAGACTGATCCCTCTTTTAACTCTGCCTCTCCTTCTACAATCTAGCCAACATAACCTTAATGTCAGTGTTCCAAAGAAACATTCTCATATACATTCAGCACTCAGAGACAAAGTTCATTCAAGTAAGAATTTGTTTAGAAAATTCATGTTGGCACATCTGGGAAAACCCAAATCTGAGAATTCTGGGTTTTCCCTTCGTAGCTGAAAATCCAAAACCCATCTCCAGCACCCATCAGTTTGTCACGTGGTCCAATCACCAGCCGTCCCAACTGGAGACACTCCTTCAACCACTCCTATCCCAGATGCAGGATGGCACAGCCTTGACTCAGAAGAAGAATGTTGTTATGTCTAAACTTTCACCTCTCCCTAAAATCTCCCCTCCCAATTTCCCAGGCACTAAAATGTGGCAGCGTGGAAGCTCCTAAGTAAAGTGCTTCTAAAGCTGACACTTAAAATCAAATGCTGACTAGTTTTTCAGATATTTAAGACTTCTTAAAAGGCTGGAAATCATATATGACCTTGCTGAAAGCGGGGGTGGGGGAGCAATCTGTTGATTTCAGGATAAAAATTTGGATACTTTTAGCCTAATATTCTCAGCCCAATCAATCTCACAGGGTTATTACTGTGAGAAAAGGGAGGAAGAACAGAAACTATCCTTCTCCGAGCTCCAAAAAGAATGGCAAGATATAAATCTAACCAAAAAAAATATATTAGTTTTATTTTCCTATCTACCCACAAATGACATTTTCCAACAAATCAACAGAAGTACAAGCAATGGTAGAAAGCCAGGCATTTTACCCACTTGTTGTCCTTCCATTTACAGTGCATTTACAATCGTTTCAGTGGCTGGGATTTGTTGTTGTTGGTTTACTTTTGGGTTTGTTCGGTTCTGTAAATCAGATTACGCAGTTCACTTCACAGCTTATCTGCTAAAAGATAAACAAAGAGAATTCTTCCAGAGAATTCCCATTTCCTCATTTAGCAGTGCTGCTCTTTTTGTGAAGGAAAATGTAAGAATCTCCCCTTCATTTTGAAAGGATTCCAAGGCCAAATCTAGATCTTACACCCCTGGAAGTAAACCTCTATTAATCCAGAGAAATGTTCTATTAAATTAAAGGAGAAAGAAAAAAAATGCCAGGCGGCTTGCATTCTTCCTCATTTCCATTTATGACATCATTTTTAAAATTTATTTTACTATTAATAACAAGAAAAACTTTTCATTAATAACATTTAAAGCCTTCTAGAGTATTGAAGAACTTCGATTCATTATCCAATTTTTTTTTATTATTTGTTGTAATAGTAAAAAATTAGCATTACATAAAATGGTTTGGCATTCTGTGATTTTACATTCATGGGGTTTTTTTTACAATTAATGTAAATTATGTGCATAAAAGCATGAATAAATCACTGCAAAAAGGTGAACTAAATGATCCTAGGGCAGTGCTTTATTCATTTTCTCACTATGCATTAGTGATACATCATGGAAACATAATGTTGATGCAATCACACTTACCCTCTCACACCAAGAATGCTTATTTGAAACGGCTTATTAAACATGTGCATTAATGAAAGACAGCACAATAGGAATGTCAAAGCAATCATATATATGATTGCATTAAGATTGTTTTTATGCAGATTTATCAATGCATTTATCAATGCATACTTTGATAAATACTTCATTGAAAAGAAACAAATGAATTCAGACAACTAAAAGCAATTGAAAATCTTGCATGTGATGTGCACGCCTTATGGTATGCCTACATGTGCTGCAATTTAGAAATCTTAAAAAAAAAAAAAATACAGAAGAAAGGAATAAGTAAGACAAGCTGTGTTTCCAAACAAGGATGCGTAACATAGCACGCCGAGATCTTTTAAGAAATATGCCTGGGAAGAATTTTGCAAACATCCATAATTCACAAGAATCTGTGACTCACAGTTAGAGCTAATCAAAACATAGGAGGAATGTATGAGAACTGTAACCCCTGCATCCACAAACAGCTTTATGAGTTGCCAAACTATTCAACTGTTGCTGAGAGGTTTTTATGACCTTCGTACATTGGATTGAGAACGGATTGTGTTTTTGGCCAGCTCAAGTGCAGCAGTGACATTTGGTCTCTGTCACCCAGGGTTCTTCTAAAAAAGAAATGATTGTGCCATTTGAGTCTCCACTTGGGGGAAAAAAATAAAATAAAAGAGTCACAGAAGAATAATGATGCCCACTCCAAAGTCAAAATAGGTTGCTAGGAAAACGTTTTGCATCCCTGCATCTCCTCACTGTCCCACAAATGACAAAGCAATAAAACCAGAACATGCTTCTCAATTATTAAATGGGCTTCTGTGTCAGCGGTGTGGAAAGGCACCGTAGCGTAACTTTCGAAGTCAGAGCATTATTTACAACCCAAGTTGAAAGCTCACCGTGGCCCCCTCATAAACGTCCTCCGTGTAATATAAGCTTTGCTGCAAGAGATGCTATTTTGTGCTAAGGTTATGGCAAAAATAAATGCGCACACAGGCACATCCGAACAATGTTTAATGGGACCTGAAATGCTTTTAGTAATAAGAGTCAGAAAAGTAAAGATCTAGTGATGAATGAATGTTTAACAAAATAAACACATGGGGCAGGTGCATGTGCTTGCATTTGTGCATGGGATTGGAAACGCTGTCTTTTTCTAGAGATTGTACTTGGTGGGAGGGGGGAAGGATTGTGTACAGCAAGGGAAGGATATCCTTAACAACAACTATAAGAATCAACCAGACAAAAGGAATTGCTGAGAAAGTGACGATAAACCAGAATTAGAGGTATAAGAAGCCAAGCAGGAGTACAGTTTTGGAAAGTCAATTGATAAAATGTGTGTAGCAAGCACTGAACCAACTCCAATCAATACAGCTCAGTATGAATCGAATCACAGCCTAATAACCACATCACATCCATTTCATGGTATGATCTATCACATGAGTAGCAGGAAGTGGCGGCAATTCAATGTATCGCCACTGGACCAGCGTCACGGAGGCTTCCATGTGGTTTAAGGTTGACTGTAAGAACAGAAGCTTGTAAAAGGTAATGCAGGACGAAGTGTTATTTTAGAATATCGGGATAATAGATATTCAGTATTGATGACAATTCAGAACTTCAAGGGTCGAAGGACATGGCATAACAAAGATGGGAAAAGGAAATCCATGGAAGTAATCCATGGACAAAACCACAAGAATGATTCATGAGCAAATATGACTGAAACATTTGAAAAATTCTAGGCTGGGAGAAATGAATCCAACTGGAATACTAACCTCAAAGGCGACTTTTGTGACTAATGCCAAAGAAGAAGAGATTTGATGGAATAAACTTTTAGGGAAAAAAGGAAAGTATACATGTTCTAATATTGCAACCATACATAGGAATAGAATATGGACATCAGCATTTGTTTATTATGTTTCTGAGTTGCCCATGTTGTCTGGATAATTGTTTTTTCAGCAACCCTTTTTAAAGAATGTGAAGATATAATAGTAAATAAATAAATAACTCAAGAAATAAGCAACTCAAGGAATATATGAAATGCATGAAATCCACAATTCCAAATAAATCTACCTGCCTGAGATCAAAACTATAGAAAGACTTGAAAGGAGAATGCCTTCGCCTGTCACCAAAATGCACAAACGTGGACATGTCTCCAGAGTGAGGAGCCACCTACAAGCAATTTACGATAATGAATGAACCTGATGCTAATGAAACAACACTGATATACTGCATACTGTATGTAAGATTTTACTCTTCCTACCCTTTTGCTCACTCAATACTTACAATCCCTAATGAAAGTGTCGCCTCTCGTATTACTCACGCAGAAATAAAGACAGTACAGGTATTGCCTTTCAGTCTTCTTTACTACGCGGTATCGGTATGCTTGACAAACAAATCAAAAATACGCCTGCATCCAATGGCAGGCGGAAACAATATATGGCCTACACGCGAACCACACCCCCACCACGTGCGCGCGCAGCCCAACCGTCACCACAAACTAATATTGCTTAATTACTATAACCTAACATTGCCCAACTACTGTTGTCCAACCACCATGCAGGGCAGCACACCCCACAGCAAACATTCACAGTATGGATGCAGGGTCACAGCACACCTCAGGACGACCGCTCCGTTGGCGAACATGGTAGAGGGCGACAGAAAGCAAAGGATGGGTGTTCCATTAAACCACTGGTTGTCAAATACAGGAGATCCTTGAAAAGCATATTACAAATCCTCAATAAGAAAATTGGTAGGCTTAGACCATTCCCCTCCCGCACAAGAAAGACAGCTTCTTCTAATCCTCCACTGTAATGTGTGGAAGAAAATAAATATTACCTATGTTGTAAAGTGCACAGACCATTTGCAGTGCACAACACAGTTGAAGCTTTCAACACTCTTCTAGCTCCTGCAGTACAGTAGCAACAGTGATGTGACATGCCACCAGTGACATCATCAACTCTGACAGATCACCAGGTCATTGACAGCTCCACACTTCACCATACCTACAATATTTATCACAATGTTATTATCTACAGCAAGGGTGTCAAACTCACGTCATCATGGCGGCATCACATGACGTATCGGGACTTTTTTCCCCTTTGCTAACCTGGGCGTGGGCATGTCAAGCACGTGATGCATCTGGCCCATGGGCCAGAGGTTTGACAGCCCTGGTCTACAGCAACTCTAGAGCAAACCAGACTTTTGCTACCCTTTACCACTCTCCCCTCACTAAAGCTCTTTTACGTTTCTCTAGAAGAGAATATCTCTGACACACAGTTGAATTGTAGCGTCCTCAGGGCTCCCCAAGCTTGGTGTTGTGCATGCAAACATTTCATTACCAACCTAGGTAACATCATCAGTGCAAGTCAGAGAGCCTTTGTTAGAGGGAAATCCGATGGTCGTTGCTATTGCTTAATGGTGAAGTAAAGACGTGCCATATGTTGTGTCCAAAAATATAATTCTATTTATTATATACAAAAATAACAAAGATATATACATAGCTAATCCTAGCTCTTTGTCTTGCAATCATGCAGCCGCATGACTGCCCCCTTCAAGGTGCAGGATGGAACTTACTGAAGAAAGAACATGTTGTCCTCAGGTAAACTTTAGGATCTTCCCTTCCTGTGGGAGGTAGAGGGGAAAGATTGGGTAAACTCCCCCTTATCCGGGATCTCACATTACAACATGCTACAGTAATATTCCAATAATCCCCTTCTATTACTGTATCATGTCTGTTAAGGCACAAGAGATATCAAGTATATCCATTTACAATATAATAAAACAATATCATAAAACAATGAACATTTCCCCACTTAATAACCAATGTTGGTCTATGGGTAGAGGCTTTGTTAAGAGGTCTTCAGTTTGGTCTTTGGTATTGCAGTGTTTAAGAGTAACAAATTTTTTATTTACCAAATCTCTTATGTTTTGGTAACAAATGTCTATATGTCGAGATCTGTATCCAAGTACATTGGTTTTTGAGATCGCGATAGCTGCCATGTTGTCTTCTATTATGGTGATTGGCAGTGGTGTTTTAATTGCAATTATAGAAATCCCACCAACTTAAAGTCAGATGCTCATTGCTATTGTTGTATATGTTCAAAAGCATACTGTTGTCCTCTGTGGGGGAATTTTTTTAAAATAGTCCATTGGCAGGGCTTATTTGTCTATATTTATCATAATAATCATTCTCCAGATATTGTACGCATCCAGAGCAAATATGTAGAAAACTCAGGCACTGATTGTATGACTACATTTCTGAATGTGTTTAAATGCATTTTTACTCTTTTACCTTACTTTAAACACATGCATCTCAAAAATATGGTAAATTTTCAGAGCTGATAAACATGATAAATTTCCAATCCGGCTAGTAAAAGAACATCTGAATTCTAGGAAAAGTTGACTCTTCTGTGGCTAGAACAGAGTGCAAGAAATCTCCAGGACCATGCAAGTTGCTATAAGAACAAACCATGGCTTATCATTCATTACACATGCACAAGATGTTGAGGACTCGGCAGAAGGAACATGCCTCTAATTTTCAGAAATAGATAATATTCTAGGTTGAGAAAACTGAAACTTAATCATTCAGTGATTTAAAGGGAAAAGCCAGGATTTACAGAATGCTTGGTTCTGTAACCTTGTAAACATGTAACCAGAATGGTTTGGAAACAAACTGGTAAGCAAAATTCTTTTAAAATATGGCTTAACAGTGCAAGAATGCTGCAAATGGTTGCTTGTTTATATTAGTCCTCCCAGCTGAAATGGTTATAGCTTTTACTGTTTTTCTTTTTTTCATTGCAGTAGCAAGTCTAGGGTATTTATTGTAATTACAAAGCCTCTGATAAACAACAGACTGAAAAGGTCTATATTATGCTATAAAGGATGAGTTGGTATTTTATACAAAGTCAAAAACTGACCACATTATCGCTCTGTGTTATACCGTATATGAATTAAGAGTAGCATTCATACTCCAAAAAACATATGGGTTCTATCTATAGCTATGATCCTCTTTATATAGTAGTTGAAGACAAAGAGGGTAAAATAAAGATTTTTTTACCACACATTCAGTAGCAATGCGCGCTTGATGACAAGGGGTGTCTTGCAGAGGGAGGGGTGAATTAAGATGACAGTCACAAGCCTGCTTTCAAAGCTCTACTCCTCTTTTTATGTGTGTTACAATACAAATAAAGAGAGGACCTATGATTGACTGGTTGCGACTGCCATCTTGACTCTTTTGACCCACTGGCAGTAACAAAAGAAATAAGAACGTGGAAGGGAAAAAAACTGCAAAATGAACTAGAGCCACGCATACCCGTTCTCACACACTTTTCAGTTTTCTGAAATGTCTTAGAAATTTCTGATCACTAAAGAGGGACGGAAGACAGGTTTCGGCTTTATTTATTGGCTTCCCCAGTTTATTTATTTATTTAAAAATAAAATTGACTGCACCAAGTTTAATGAAAAGGCTCTCCCGCTGTGTTTGGAGCCCAGAAAGCTATTGTCTCTCTAGTTTACGTATCCTAGGCTGTGTTAATGTTGGCTATAACGCAACTAATAACCACCCTCAGCAATAAATGCCTTGTCATCTCATTGCCGCGCACAGCAATAGCTGGAGCAGTGATACTGACAAATGAACCTGTGTAATCACTTTAGCTTTCTTTGTTACATTTCACAGTGGGGAGATGGCGTTCGCTCAGCGTGACACACGCCAACAAACATGAACGATCGCTGCCTCCCCCATCCATCTTGGCTGATTTTTGTCAGAGGCGTCTTTGCGCCTCGCTCGCCACCCAAAGCCTCCTCACAAAATTAAAGTCAAGAGGGTTGAATGCTTTCTTCCAGCAGATCAGACAAGATGGAGCTTTGATTTGTCTTTTCTCCCACTGCTCCTTTGTAAACTGTTATGAGGAGACCAACGTGGTGAGAACAAGCAGTGGGTGAAAGTTAGAGAAAAAGAAAATGAACTTTTGCTACTATGACTCTCCAAGATTGGCACCGGAGTAGGGGAGGCCCTCATTAAAATCCATTTGGAGGCTGACATTTTCCCTTTTCAATCTTTTTATAGTTTTTAAATCATTAGCTATCAGCATGAAGCTTAAAAGGTAGTTCTAGCCATCTATGAAACAGTGACACATTTGACAATAATGCTTTTGAAGTGCTTGTCATATCCTCTCCCCAAACAAGTCTCATTAATGC
Source organism: Boaedon fuliginosus (assembly GCA_027560395.1). NCBI lineage: Eukaryota > Metazoa > Chordata > Lepidosauria > Squamata > Lamprophiidae > Boaedon > Boaedon fuliginosus. Next base: position 20,883 of record JANHGC010001555.1, on the reverse strand, counting down.
TCAGGACTGTCTCTCACACTGTTTCTTTTCTCCTGGTTTCTCTCTAATTAGCTGAGGTTTGTACGTGTGTTTTAATGTTCTCTCATTCCACAGTTTGGGATGAGGGAAAAAAAGGGAGGCTGAGGTGGATGTCATCTTCACGAATCCCTAGGCCAAGTTAATCAAAAGAATTAATGACTGTTACCCGTAGACTAGAGGCAATCATGCTTATATCCCAGCACCCAGCATATCCTTGGTATGGGTCTGTATGTTTCCATTTTGCTTTGCTAAATGTAGACAATCAGTTCCTCTGATTGAATGTATATTTAGATTTAGACATACATAGCAGCAGGGATGGGTTTCAAAAATTCCAATCATCGGTTCTCTGTCCGGTTGCTGCGTGGGCGTGGCCATGGTGGGCGTGGCCAAGTCGGCTTCCTGCACCATGGTGGGGGTGCATTTTCACCCTCCCCAGGCTACAGGGGCTTCCCTGGTACCTGGGGAGGGCAAAAAGGGCCCCCCTCCCCGCCCCCCCAAATGCCAGAAATAGGCCCGAACTGGCTGAATACATATTCGGTGTTGGAAAGTTTTCACCGAAAAACGCCTGTTTTTCGGCTTCCCCAGGCAGCAGAGGATTAGTGCAGGGGTGGGTGAGAGGGTCCATTTTGCAAGAGAACTGGAGGGAGGCATGCACACAGGTGCAGTGGGGGGTGACAGCTCGAGTGCCCACAGAGAGGGCTCCGCGTGTCACCTCGAGCACGCGTGGCATAGATTCACCACCACTGGTGTAGGATTTCCTGCCTGAGCAGGGGGTTGGACTAGAAGACCTTCGAGGTCCCTTCCAACTCTGTTATTCTATTCTAAGTGAGTTTTGATCCCATTTTACGACCTCTTTTGCCACAATTGTTAAGTGAATCACTGAAGTTGTGCTAATGACATGGTTGTTAAGTGAATCTGGTTCTCCCATTGATTTTGCTTGTCAGAAGGTCACAAAAGGCGATTACACGACCCCGGGGACACTGCAACTGTCATAAATTGCTTTCAATAATTTTATATAACTGTTTTAGTTTTTTATTAGAGTTCTCCTTGATTGGGCAAGAAAGGCAGGCTATAAATTAAATAAATAAATAAATAAATAACATCCATGCCAGTCGCCAAGCATCTAAATTTGGATCATGTGACTCTGGGGATGCTGCAAGTTGTAAGTGTGAAAAACAGTTATAAGTCACTATTGTCAGTGCCATTGTAACTTGTAACTAGTCCCTAAAAGAATGGTTGTAAATCAAGAACTCTCTTTAAGTATTGATTCCTCTTCACTTTGGTTTCTATCTGCAGATCTTCTCCTGGAGATGTTAGAAGCCTGAAAAAGTCCAAGAGATTTTAGAGACATTTTACGACCTCTTTTGCCACAATTGTTAAGTGAATCACTGAAGTTGTGCTAATGACATGGTTGTTAAGTGAATC